>VUQI01040369.1:0-10927 GCA_015106735.1 Paratilapia polleni | reverse complement strand
GTCTTCTCTTGGCCAAAGTTCATTTAAACTGGACTGAGGCAAAGTGTAAAACTGTTCTGTGGTCAGACGAATTGAAATTTGAAATTCTTTTTGGAAAACATGGACCCTGCATCCTCTGGACTATAAAGAAAAGGAACTATCAACTTTTTATCAGAACTCAGTTCAAAAGCCTGCATCTCTGATGGTATGGGGGTGCATTAGTGCCTATGGAACTGGCAGCTTGCACATCTGGAAAAGCACCATCAATCCTGAAAGGTATATACAGGTTTTTAGAGTGACATATGCTCCCATCCAGACAATGTTTTCTTCAGGGAAAGCCTTGCATATTTTAGCAAGATAATGCTAAACTGCGTACTGCATCCATTAAAACAGCATGGCTTCGTAGTAGAAGAGTCCAGGTGCTGAACTGGCCTGCCTGCAGCCCAGACCTTTCATCAACTGAAAACATTTGGCACATCATGAAACAAAAAAATACAATAAAGAAGACCCAGGACTGTTGAGCAGCTAGAATCCTATATCAGACAAGAATGGGACAACATTCGTTTCCCAAAAGTTCAACAGCTGGTCTCCTCAGTTCCCAGACATTTAAGGACTGTTGTTAAAAGAAGAGGGGATGCTACTCAGTGGTAAACATGACCCTGTCCAAACTTTTTGAGACGTGTTGCTGCCATCAAAATACATTTTCTCAGTTCAAACATTTGATATGTTTTCTATGTTCTATTGTGAGTAAAATATGGGTTTATGAAATTTGCAAATCATTGCATTCTGTTTTTATTTGCATTTTACACAGCGTCCCACCTTTTTGGAGTTGAGTCTGTACTTCTAGAAGCAAGTTCCTTGAAAATCAATGTTGTGAGTCAGAACAACATTTTGGCAGATAAAAGACTCATTTGTAAGGGAAAACATAACTGGTTCAAAAGCAGTCAACGTTTTTAATAAAGCTGAACCTGGTTGCAGTGCAAAAGGATTTCAGCCATTCATGCAGAATAGAACGACAGCTGAAATGTTCAGTGTTAACTTTGCCCCAAAACAAGGCTTTAAAAGTTATACCTCATAGTTATCCCAATTCAGCCCTTCCCTCTCAGACTGCAGGCTTCCTTGTGGTTACACAAGTTTCCAAATGGGAGGCAGAGCCTTCAGCTTTCAGGCCCCTCTCCTATGGAACCAGCTCCCAGTTTGGATTCAGAAGAGAGACACCCTCTCTACTTTTAAGATTAAGCTTCAAACTTTCCTTTTTGATACAGCTTATGACCCTGAACCATCCCTTAGTTATGCTGCAATAAACTCAGACTGCTGGGGAGCTTCCCATGATGCACTGAGATCACTTCCATCCAATCTTTTCTCTCCTTTTTTTTATGCCACTACTGCATATCATTTACTTTTGTCTGCTTTCTCCTGTAGTTTGTGTTTTTTCCTGTTTGTTGTCCTTAGTGTGTCCATCCTCCTCTTTTCTTTCTCCTTACCACTGAACCAGCAGATCATTGCCGCTCCCTGAACCTGGTGCTGCCAGAGATCTCTTCTTCTTAAAAGGAAGTTCTTCCTCCACGCCATTGCTAAATGCTTGATCATAGGAGATTGCTGGGGTTCTCTGACTAATATTGTCTTTACCTTATAACATGAAGCACCTTGAGATGACTATTTTTGTAAAAACTTTTTATATATAAAATTGAATTGAATTACCAACTTTGCTGTTGTAGAAATGTCCCATAGATTTCAATTCAGGATTCTTTGAGTCCTTGTCTCTGACTCATGTGTTAGCCTGGTATATTTCCCATTAATGCATCTATTGAGCCTCTGTGGGTCATGCTGACTTTGAACTCTCCATCTCTGGTGTTGAGAGATGGAGAGATGACTAGAAAATACAGTTGTATTCAGTCTGAAAAGTAAACAGACATTAGTCTCTAGGATGACACAACTGGTGATACTAGTTGTCTTATCTAACCATTTGCATATTCATTTACACTATTAAGTTCATGCATATGCTAATATTCTGGAAGCTCAAACAATCATGTTACCTTGCACTGTGCACTGACCATCTTAAGTTGCTGCTGTTCCCTGCCATACATTGTGCAATATTGTACACTTATCAAGATCCATTATTTATATTTTAGTAATTTTTTTATATATTTTAGAATATTTTGTATATTTTAGTTATTTTATATTTATTTTAGTTATTTATTCTAGTTTTATTCTACTGTTTTACCTATTGTTTAGTAGCACGCTGCGCATACCGACACCTGAGAAACTGTGTTTCGTTCTTATCATGTCTAATGGTTGAATTACAATAAAGCTGAGTCTGAGTCTGATCATATGGCAGATTACATCTTGAACCATTACACCAAGAGCTGAAGTGGAGCCCACAGATGAGGAGCTAAATCAAGAGGATGAGAGGATGGAAGTAGAAAGATGACATAACATCCTATGTTGGGAAATTTGTGGTGTTTCTGTGGAGGAAAAAAAACTTTGCTGTGGGACCTGTTGATCTGTGCCAGACCTTGAAAACATCCATGTATCCATGGATGTATGGAATCCCAGCTCCAGAACTTGAACTAAGCCTGTCCCAGCTGACACAGGGAGAGAGGGCTGCCGGGGCTAACACAGAGATCCATACTAGTTAGGCTCACATTCACACCTACTAGTAATTTAAAATCACCATTTATGCATATCTTTGGACTGTGGGAGGAAGGCAGATACCCAGAGAGAACCCACATAGGCATGGGGAAAACATGCAAATTCCAGACAGAAAGGCCCCAGCTGGCCCTGAACCTTGTGACGTGACACTGCTAACCACTGCACCACTGTGCAACCACTTTGCTACAGCCAAACATGCTAAACTGAAAGCTATCCAAATCCTCACACATGCACAAACTGTGGTGGATGGATAAATATGCCGGGGATTAGGTCAGTGAGAGTACAGTACCACATTAGCATGACCCAGAAAGGCACAAAAGGCAAATTAATGGGAAATATGCCAAGTTCAAATAAACCATAATTATATTTTAATGAGGTGGGATTATAATATGCATTATTAATCTTTGTTAATAATAATCTTCATTTCTGATGTTAATTATTAACAACTTTGCCTGCACTTTTAATAATCTCATCTACTGACATTTTCATTTGCATGTGCTTTTTCTTACATGACCTTTGAAACATCACATAAAAATATTTTCTTATCTGGCATCTCAGGTGACAACACAGTTTGTCTGTTTACTGGTTTGGTTCAGTTAAAGCATAAAACCCACTTAGGTTTGGGTTAGAAGAAATGAGAATTGTCAAGATTGAGGATGGTTAAAATAAAAACAATGTTGAAACATTAAACAAATTGCAGTGCATGGTTTTGTTGACCCAACTATCTACCCACATCTCCCTTGGATGTATTATGTGAACTGGAAAGCAGGCTCAGGCTTTACCCTTTGGAATCAAAATGAAAAGTACCATCCACTGCAAAAGTTTTTCTGCCAGTAACCCCACACACACAGTCTTTGTGTGAATGAAAATAAAAAATGGCTTATCTAAGCTATGAAAAAGTTTTACCAATATAACCAGTACAGGGAGTGACAATGCATCTTTTTCTTTACTTCTCAATGTGTCAGTGCTTCTACAAACATCTCTTTTATGAAGAAATTGATTTTTGACACTCAAGGGAGTTTTCCATTTGCAATGTTGCAAGCAGCAAGTGTATCCAGCTCTGTTAATGCATCATTTAGCTATAGTAACACCTGACAATCTCAATTACTTTTATCCAAACAACTTTCACAGTCCCACTGGACTGGCACAATGAAACTCCCAAGCATGGCTGGATAATGTAAGCGAACCAAACAAGTTGGATTTACTTTCACACTTCTAACATGAACTAAGAGGAGGATTTTCTTGTCTACTGTCTGTCTGTGGGCAATATTAGTCAGTCTTATACACCAATCCCCTCCATGAAATTTGTGGCAGCTGGCCACTAATCCTAAAAGAATTCCTTGCCTTCCCGGTGCCAAAGCATGTTTTCCTTTATCTTCTCCCACGTAACCCTCTGTTTCTTCTCTCCAAAACTGAAGGCCAGAAAACAGAGACTTTTATTATGAGGACATTTTATATAGGAAATAAACTGATGTAAATAGGATGTAAATTTTGCTTCAGGTCAGCTTTGAGGAATATCTCTGTATAATTTGCAATTCACCCATAATCTTTTAACAATTATTGCTGGGCTTGAAGAATTTCTGTGTGAAATTATACCACTCCTGATCAACATTATCATTAACTATCATTAAAGCCTCTGCTTTGTCCTGTGTGTAAACATCTGCTATTTAAAGCAACAAATACAGATAGATGCACACACCAACAACACAAACAGAACTGTTCAATCTAAACTTCAAACAATGGCATCTTGGTCAGGACATTTCTTACAGGAGACATCTGTCTATGACATCACCTTCAAAGGTTAGTGCAGGGACCAGTTACAGAGAAGCGTGTATACTGAAATTTTTTTTAAATTGTTTACACTGCTGATGTACAACAGCAACCAGTTCCAACAGTATAAGGACCTGGCTAATACGAAGTCCCTACCAAAACTGCTCTGGCCCATGGAGGCATTGACACAGGACCTTTTATGGGGGTCCTGGCTTGTCTGGGAGCAGAACGTTGGCAGAGGATCCTTTGGGTCCTGTGGGCTGCAGGGTGGGAACCTCTGTAGAGCAGACTTGTTCAGGTGACTTCCAATGATGCTCATAGTAGTTTGGGCATATTGCCCTGCTGGAGAGGTCTTTGTGATTTTGAAGTATCTTTGCCATGGGGGTTGGCGTGGCAGGGATGGGGTGGTTTGTGGTCTGCAGTAAGGTTTAGGTGGGTGATACATGTCAAACATTCAATTCAAATCAATTCAATTCAATTTTATTTATATAGCACCAAATCACAACAACAGTCATCTCAAGGCGCTTTATATTTTAGGGCAAAGACCCTACAAATTAGACAGAAAACCCCAACTGTCAGACGACCCCCTATGAGGAAGCACTTGGCAACAGTGGGAAGGAAAAACTCCCTTTTAACAGGAAGGAACCTCTGGCAGAACCAGGCTCAGGGAGGGGCAGCCATCTGCCGCGACCAGTTGGGGATGAGGGGAAACAGAAGAACAGAGGGAGACGGGACAAAAGACACACTGTGGGAGAGAGACAGAGTTAATAATAGCTAATGATTAAATGCAAGTGGTGTATAAACACATGGAGAGTGAAAGGAAGTGAGGAAGAGGAAGTGCTCAGTGCATCATGGGAAGCCCCCAGCAGCCTAGGCCTATTGCAGCTTAACTATAGGATGGTTCAGGGTCACCTGATCCAGCCCTAACTATAAGCTCTTAACATCCAGATGAATGCCAGAACCCGTTCGCCAGCAGAACATTGTATTGCAATGAGATAATGAGTGCAGTTTACTTAAAACTTCCAGTTTTTTTTTTTAACCTCTTAACATCTACCAGGTCACTGAAATCCGTTTCTAAGCATTTTTTTTCCCCCCAGTGAGTTAGACCCCCATCGGGCTTTGAGGTGCATGGGAGGTTTGGAGGTTCTTCATTTGGACCCAGTCTCAAAGCAAAATGTATAAAAGCTCTATTGGAAAACAGTGCAAAATTTTGGCCAACTCTTTTATTTTGGTCTGCACTGACATACAGTGCTTAACAAATTTATTAGACCACCAGTCATAAAAATGAGAAAGATCATCCAGCATCACAAAGTGTTTAATGTGGACTCTTTCCTTTTCAGTTAGTTAATTTTGAACAGGACTGAGGAATTTCAAACGGAATTCACATTTTTACACCCAAATTTGAGCCGGCACACTGGACTTCTCTGAAAATTCAGAAATTATTCAAGCATAACATTCAACCACAACAACTTTCTGCTTTTTTTGTGAAACAGTAAATTCAAAAATTCATCGATAACAACAATAATTATATTTTAGCATTAAAAATATTTTGATTAAAGAGCTTGCATATACTGGATTAACCATTACAGAAAAAAAATGATTTTAGTAATTACCAATACTGTTAACTCAGGGCAGCTGTGGCACAAACCTTACATTGGGGTATTGGACTAATACATTTGCAAGCACTGCACTTAAGGGTCAGGTTTATTTGTATTTTCAAAAGCAAGACTGACAAGCAAAGTTAACATTAAGATGCTGGAAGGAAGGTATAAGTCACATTACTTTCCCTCAGGAGATTGTGGCTCATGTCCAAAATAAGTGAAAATTCCATGTAAAGCAGAAGTATACCTAACCCTAACCTAACCATAAAAAGTAATATTTTGGATGTTAAAAAGTCAGTTGCTCCCAAACTTGAATGTTAAGAATACTTTTTGATTAAAAAAATATTACAGAATGGTTTTTGTGTTGAGGAACATGGTTGTCAGATGAGGTGACAAATTAGTACAATATAACAACAAAAATATAGCAACAAAAACAGAGGAATGCTGTTTTTTAATAGCTTTTATTAGTTGCAGAAATCTGTCACAACATTTTAATTGGAAATGCTTTCGTTGTCATTTGATTTTTAAAAATGTTATTTAATGGTTAGTACAAGAACTTTGTGTGTGGGAGGAGTGTGTTAGCCTGATCACCAGAATTTTGGTTCACTTGACACCATTGTTCCCCATTAGCAGACCTTTGAAACAGGTTGGTAGCAGTTTAGTCCTTCCATGGCAGAAGTAAAACTGAACAAGAGACACACTGTGAGTCTCAGTTGTATTATTCATAATCATTGTTTAATATCTGTGTGAGTAATGACAAGCAATTTGAGAGACATAGCACCTTCGAAAGCAATGTCCCAGAAGGTCCTAATTATGACTTTCTGTGACTGCATACTGTGATGTCTGATGTGTTTTGTTGTGTGTTGGACTCAGCATGCCTTCCACCAGCTGTCCTCCCACATTCACACAAATTTTAGGAATGCACACACAGCTTTGAATACTGACATCTAACATATGGTGGAGTGCAGCGTCTTTAATAAGTTAAGATGAATATCAGCTAATGCACATTACGGTGTCATAAAAGCCAAGCAGAGGGAGCAGCTTTTAGATGGAGCTTTGAGGTTTGAATGTGCTGTCTCTGTTCCCTCCATGACACTGTCAAACACCAAAGTGTTTGAGTAGTCCTAATGTGTTTATCTTTGTGTCTTATCCCTTCAGCTAATGGAACCACTGGCTCTGATCCCAAAGGAGGGAATGTGGGGGTGGGGGTGAACATGCTTTCCTTGAGGTAAGTGACATAATGAAGCAACACTTTCAAATCATCTGCAGCAGACTGTTCCTGCAAAACCCAAACATTAATAGCTCTAAAATTCAGGCCATGTTAATGTAGAGCTGCTATCCTACAGCTAAGCAGATATTGTGATATGTTTTAGTGTTTTTTTGGACCTACTGAAAGAATGGGACTTGTCAAACATTTGGGGTGAAGGTTGGGGTTGTCATGATGATGATGACTTAGACATCAGAGGGTTAACAGAAGGCTAAATGCATGTGTGAGACTTGATTTGACAGGAAACATCTTCTGAAACTATGCTTGTTTAGCATTTTGGCGAAAATGCAACCTAATCTTAACCCTACCTCTCATTGGTTCATTGGTGACCTGATGGATGTTGATGGATGTTAAGAAGCTAAAGGTGTGTCTATTTTAAGATAAGTCTATTTTAACCAAAACCATCATCTTTTCATAATCCAACCAAGTAATCTACTTTTGTCTAAACCAAAGCAAACAAAGCAAACAGGATCTGAAGATGAAAGTAGATGTAAAAATAATTAAAAACTAAGTCTAAAAGTAATAAAAAAATATCCATACCAAAAAGGACATGAGCCACAGTCTCCTGGGAGAAAGTATTGTAACTCATGCCTTCACTCCAGCATCTTAATGCTAACTTTGCTTGTCAGTGTTTCTTTCTGTAAAGAGAAATAAACTTGACCCTCAGGTCTGTCTGTTCAGGCCAGAACAAAAGAACAGACCAAAGAATAGGCATGTCAAATTTTTGAACACTGTGGACCGTTTATACATGCTTGCTTTGGGATTGGGTCCAAATGAAGAACCTCAAAACCACCCACATACCACATGTGGGATTCAAAATTTTACTTTTATATATCAATAATGAAATTCAGGGACGTGCTTTAAGTGAACCGTGTATTTGCATACCAGCATCTTTGAAAACTCATTAATGAAAGTGTTGTAACATGTACAAAAGCCAAAGTGAGGGTTGGTGGTGCTAGTGTTTTTCTTTGTACAGAGCCAGGCTAGCTAATCATTGCCAGAAACATATCAGTCACTAAAACTACCTGTTATAACAGCCAGAAAATCCATCTGTGGGATAAAAATCTTGGTTAAAATCCAGTCTTGGATTTATTTTGCAGACAATTTAAAATATTAGGCAATGACAGTGTGGCAGTTTTTTTTTTGTTGTTGCTCGCTCTTCTTCACTTTATTTGCATTCAGGAGTGTTGAAGATGAGCTGGTTGGGGGTGCGACTTACTGCGAGAGTGTGGATGACCTCCTGGTGAGGGTAGGACTTTGTCTTGCTGGCTGTACACCTAATGCCTGAAGGGTCAACAACAGCAGTGGTTAATCTTTCTTAAGTTCTAAATTATTGTGAAAGCCTAATTTTACTTTTTACATGGTTTAGCTTTAGTTGTGGAACAAGGTACTTCAGTCAAAGCAATCTGGATTGATTCATGCACCTGCATTAAATGTTACTGAAACTTTACTAAGGTCTTGTGACAGAATCTCTCTGTGCAACAAATGTAATTCTAAATGTATAAAACCTTGTCTTGACACATTGTCAGTCTAAAGAAGAGCCCAATATGTACAGCACAAGCAAGACAGTCAGGACTGTCAGAAGCTTACAGTAACTACAGTATAGTGTTGTGCTGTGGGATGTTTTTAACAGATATATATCAAAGTCACTCGTTATTAACCCAAACTGAAGTGGCTACATACAAGGTGTGTCAGCTGTACTCACACCAGTATTTGTTAACTGTAAGGTTTTAAATTACCCTAAATTACCATGTGAAGGAGCCTTGTTGTCTTGTTGTGTAGTGTCTGTATGTAAAGCTTAGTTAAAAATGTCTTGACTAAGTGTTGTTAAGCTCTCTTAGTAAAGGGCTAAGCTGAAGTGTTACAGCAGATAAGTAAATTAGAAACAGCTATTACACACA
Source organism: Paratilapia polleni (assembly GCA_015106735.1). Classification (NCBI taxonomy): domain Eukaryota; kingdom Metazoa; phylum Chordata; class Actinopteri; order Cichliformes; family Cichlidae; genus Paratilapia; species Paratilapia polleni. The sequence goes on along the minus strand of VUQI01040369.1, from coordinate 1,757 downwards.
TGCTACACGGTTATGTTCTTATTTTTGTGGAGAGAATCACAGGATTTTTTCATCACATGGCTCAGAAATTATTTACCTCCAAAACAGTGTCTAAAAATTCTGGCCAGGAACAATTCAACAACAACCGTGTGGTAACCATGTGGTAATGATGGCGGTCCAACTCGGCAACAGAGAGAGCAATTTACATTCAGAGCTCAATTTGGAAGTTCAGATTTGGGTTAGCAGTTGCCAAATCATGTTGTGTTGTGTTGTGTTGTGCTGTGTTGACTAGACAACAGGATATGCTAGTGGGAAAAGCTTCATACATCACAGGTCCCTGATGGTTGATTTCCTGTTTCATGCTGTGGAAAAGATAATTGTTGTTTCATGTTTTTCCACAGCAGAGGTTGCTTAGGATGTTGGATGTCCATTCTGTACAACTTAACCTATCCGTGTGTTGGTTTGGCCTCTGGAGAATGCAATGTGATACTCGAACAGTTTGAAACTGTGTGGAGTGTTTTGAATGAATAAGTGATATTTGACAAAACTACTGAAAGCGTAATTTCATGTTCCCAAAACAAAATTCATACTTGTACACACTACAGTCACCCAAAGACTGGCAGAAGTGAGAGAGGAAAGAACACTATCTGCCCCTCCATCTCATTGTTTCTCTGTTCTTTTTAGGATACATTTTTAGTTTTTTTTTTATTTTTGTCAGCACCCTTAAACCAGGGCCACTTACAACTGTCTGATGCAACTTTAAACAAACATGTAGACTGTTTCATGTAGGCTGTTCTCATCTAGACTTAAAGTAATCATATGTTACTGAGGTTCACTAAACTCCATTGTTAATAACTTACAATTTGTGTTTGGCTAGTTGGCGAGGTTGCAGCGTTTAGCTTTCAATTGTTAATTTGTACTATACATATTATGTTGGTGAATCATAAACTCTGTTTCAACCCACTGCTGCCTCGTTATGCAGCTGACTGAACACAGCCCACTCTGTGGTTTTCATATTAGCTTCACTTCACTTAATCTGTAACTTCTTCCAAGGAAAGGTTCTACTGGATCAGTCTACGGAAACAGAAGGGTTGAAACTGAAGCTCAAAACGGTGAGTCTCCTTCATTTAACAGACTGCTTCCTTCAAATAATGTTTGAACATTAATATCTCAAAAACTATTAAAGATAAAAGCCTGAAATTTTCACTGGTCTTTCTTACCAACAAAATGAATCAGGATTTGTAATTTGGGACATATATATTAAAGAATGTCTGAGTATTGACTAGTTAAAATATGAAAAAAAATTCAGGCACTCCTTTAAAGTCCCATATTTCAGCACACACTAATAAAAAACTTCACATCGCAAAAGACTACTATCATCAATTTCTGACTAGTATATAGTTGCACTTCACAATGCTGCAAAATAAAGCATGTAGAATACTTTTTAACATGAAATTATTAGTCACAAAAATGAAGAAAATGCTATTTTCATTCGACTTCCATGCTGGATTGAGCAAATATGACCACAGTTGTACTACAAAAACAAAAATATCAGTAGATCCTATCCAAATACACCAAAATTCTGGAGTTTCCGGATGATACTCCAGTGCATATTTTTCATTTTTGACACCTGGGTCATTCCAGCTCATCATCAAATTTTTAAAACATTTTCTGCTCAACCATCTCCAATTTGTCTAAAGATTTTATGGTCCAAAGTTTGGACATATATAATGATTGCTGTGAAATTTTAGCTTCATTTATCAAATACTTTTTTAGAT
>VUQI01040364.1:0-13724 GCA_015106735.1 Paratilapia polleni | reverse complement strand
CTGCAGGCTTACTTGTGGTTCCTAGGGTATTTAAAAGTAGAATGGGAGGCAGAGCCTTCAGCTTTCAGGCCCCTCTCCTATGGAACCAGCTCCCAGTTTGGATTCGGGAGACAGACACCCTCTCTACTTTTAAGATTAGGCTTAAAACTTTCCTTTTTGATAGAGTTTATAGTTAGGGCTGGATCAGGTGACCCTGAACCATCCCTTAGGTATGCTGCAATAGGCCTAGGCTGCTGGGGACTTCCCATGATGCACTGAGCACTTCCTCTTCCTCACTTCCTTTCACTCTCCATGTGTTTATACACCACTTGCATTTTTAACTCTGTCTCCCATAGGTGTGCCTTTTGTCCTGTCTCCCTCTGCTCTCTTCTGTTTCCCCTCATCCCCAACCGGTCGCGGCAGATGGCTGCCCCTCCCTGAGCCTGGTTCTGCCGGAGGTTTCTTCCTGTTAAAAGGGAGTTTTTCCTTCCCACTGTTGCCATAGGAGGTCATCTGACTGTTGGGGTTTTCTGTCTAATTTGTAGGGTCTTTACCCTAAAATATAAAGCGCCTTGAGGCGACTGTTGTTGTGATTTGGCGCTATATAAATAAAATTGAATTGAATTGAATACTGAAACTAATTTATTAACTCTTTTTGTTTTATTAATGTATTCATTGCAAGGCACTCGATCGATATAATGACTGGGGCTAAAGGTTTGATCCTAGAATCGCCCCTGGATCCTGATTCTGTTTATAATTGGAGTTTCTGAGTTCTATGATTAGACCTTATTGTTTTCATTCAGTCTCTGGTGTTTGATTTTGTTTTTTTGTTTTTTGTTTTGTTTTTTTGTTCCAGTCCTTGCCAGTGTTCTCCTGTGTCAAGTTTCTGTGTTTTTATTACTTCCTGCTTTACGTTTCTTTCTCTTGTTCCTTAGTTTTAGTTTTACTTCCTTTTTGTGATTGTCTTTATTAGTTTCATCTGTGCCTCAATTCCCGAGATGTGTTTTATTTCCCTGATTAGCCCTCAGCGTGTGTGTGTGTGAATATTTAAAGCTCTGTCTCTCCTTGCCTTTGGACTGGTTTACTTTCTGGACTGTGTTTCATCTTGAATAAAGGCTTGTTTTCTGTTAATTCTGTGGAACTGTGGAACTTAAGCCATGACTCACCCCTGAGTATGAGTCAGTATTCAGGGGAACTCGCCTGGCCATGAGAGCCCCCACCAGAAGGTGTGGTCCTGGGGGGCGATAAGCCATTCACCACCTGCCTGGCCTCCTAAGGGACGCTGTCTCCGCTGCCTGCCACCTGCCCACCTTCGCCGCTAATGGCCTCCCGTCAAGCCCCCGGAAGGGATTGCTCAGTGTTCAGATGGGTCTGCCTCAGCCGCTGGCCGTCTGCCCTGCCTCGTCATGTCTGCTCCTCTGCTAAGCCTCGGGATGGTGTAGGCCTCCTTTGTCACCACCTCCTCAGCCATCTGAACAGCTCTGCCCCCAGTGCTGGTCCCCTGCCCTGTCTCGTCGCCGGCCACCACCTCAGTTGCCGGAGTGGCTCCATTACTCCTGCTGAGGTCTATCTTGGCCACGTGAGTGGCCCTATCTCCTGTCCAGCCATCCAGCCTTCTGTCCAGCTCCACGTCCAATCTCCTAAGAAGTCCCCTTGCCCTGCTTTGCTTCTGGGTTGACCCCCTGAACTGTTCTCACTGTTCTGAAGTCTCCTCCTCCCAGGTGTTTTTGTTTTGGTTCCGGTCCCTAGTGGGTTTTTGTTTTTTGTTTGTTTTTTTGTTCGTTTTTTTGTTCCAGCCCTTTTTTGTTCCAGACCTGAAAAAAGGTTCATTTTCTGTTAATTTAAGTTTGGCCTCAGTGTCTGCATTTGGGTCCTCATCCTGTCATCCTGCAGTTCTTGACAGGCATAGATAACTGACACAATAGTGAAGGCACAGTTAATGCTATACAGGTATTTTAATAAAACCACATTCTGAGTGCAGGTGCTTAAATGGCCAAGGTGCTGTCACCCCTTTAAAACAGTTGGAGCATTATGAAATGAAAATTACAACAATCAAGCCCCGGAACTGTTGAGCAACTTAATTGTTACATCATGCAAGAATGAGAAAACAATTCATGTTCAAAACTATTGTTGTTGAAGGAAGAGGTGATGTGACACAATGAAAAATATGCCCCTGCCCCAATCTTTTTGGAATGGCTGTTGTAAATTACCAAACTTTATCTAAAGGATTTGGTTATGCTGACATGGATTATCAATTTAAATTCAGAAAAAAGTGTACAATTCAGACAAGCACTACACTATAATATGATGATAAACTAGTGTGATTGACAGCCATGTTGTGCTTTTAGAGACTAAGGCTAAGTAGGTGAAATTGGTCTAATGTAGACCATCATGGCCATGTCAGTTTAAACACAGTCATATAAAGTATTTGCATGGACCAAATCACACATCCATATTCTGCATGAAAATGAATTTTCCATACACTTTGGATATTTATGGGATTCTCATTTACAAATGTCTGATTTTCCGTGTAGAGCCATGTAGAATTTCTGATCACTAGCAATTCCATGCTACACCAAAGTGATTTTCAAACTGACCTGAAGCAATTTTTAGGTGAGATTTACATCCGCCAAGGGTCACCATAGGCTGTACTCGTGCCTCACTCTTTCTTTCTCTTAGTGCATCTTTTTTTCTTCCTGGCTCTCGCTCTCTGCCTGTGAAACTACATCTTTTGCCTAGTAAATAATTTAACTTTCAATATGATGTATCTTATTCTACTCAGAAAAGGTTATGAAAATACAAATATTTGCATAATTGTGCATTATTTATACATTCAGTAGTTTTTAATGAGTTAAGCAGACTTTTGGAGGAAGTAGATCCCATCTACGCTGAGAGTTGAGTTCAACTGCTAATAAATCAGGCGAAGGCAGAACTATAATCTGAGAATGATCCCGGTCTAAATTCAAAGATGGTGGAAGGAAAATTATCCTGTGCTATTAAAAAAAAACCTTTTATACTCTATGCAAGAAAGAAGACAAGAAAGGTTTTAGTTGTTGCTAAAATAAATAAATTAATTAATTAAAATGGAAACCCACCTAAATATATCCTGTCCATCATTTCAGTCCCATAATCCCATCAGTATACTCAAAGGAATATTTTGTGATGACCAGCACTAAACTGCTGACTCATGTTTTCTCAGTTGCTGAAGCATGTTGCACCTGGATGTAGAAGTGCCACAAGTTGTGTGTTATTTGGGGTATTATTGGGTCAGTTTTATATTGGATCTCTAGGGGAATTAATTTGAATAGTGTGTTCTCATGTCCACTGGCCCTATCCAGATTTTTATTTATGTGTGCAGGTTAGTCCTTTGTTATATTAAATGTCTGATGTTGGTGTTTCATGACAATCACGGCATGTTAACATGCTTTTGATGACAGTTTTAACATCCTGATATTTAGCAGGTATAACATTTACCATGCCTCCCCATCTTAGTTTAACATCTTAGCATCACTAAGTAGCACTAAATATAGCTTCAGCGACTGGTGTGAATGTAATAGTTTTTGTAATTCATGTCTTTATATGACTTTATACACATGGCCCTTAAGTGAACCAGGGTTGCTAACTTTAAACTATCAGTTGGCGTAAGATGTGGGTTTTGCGGTGGTGGTGGGAAGGTCAACTGATCCTTTAAAAGAGGTAGCCCCAATAATTTAAGAGGGGAAAAATCTGTCTGTAAAGCCTCAAGTCCACCATAATAATAAAAATACCCACAAGAAAAAATAGTAGAGGTCACTCAAAACAAACTAACAAACAAACATTCACATGCCTCCTTCAACGCATTCCTCATTCCTTGTGCTTTTAAATTCAACAACAGACATAGGCATGTTATAGTTTAGGTCTTTCCGCAAAGTATTCCATGTAGTAAGAAAATGCTGCTTTCCCCAGATCTGTCAGAACCCTAAGCACATCAAAAAGCAACTGTCTGGAGGAACATAGCTGGTAACTATTAGAACAGCACATAGAAGGGTATAAAGGTAAACTGGAAGTTTGCCCAGTATCACTTTTACAGATAAACATATACAGTATCAGTGCTGTTTTCTGTGAGTGGTCAGTGATGGCCAATCCACCAAATCATAAAGGGTGTAATAATGAGTCAGTAACTTTGCATTTGTAAAAAAATAAAATAAAATAAAAAATAAAAATGTAAAGATGCATGCTACATTGAATCAAGGCTCTTTAGAACTGATGAGTGGTGTGCAATATGCAGCATATCACCATAATCAATCACAAGTAAAAAATAGCTTCCACAAGTTTTTTTGTTGAAAGGTGAAATTCCTTTTCATCTTCAGCTTTCTAGCAATGCCTGAAGGTTTTGGGCCAAAAGTGACTGATGTTTGGAACTGTTCATAATTCCCTCCACCTTGACTAAAGCCCAGGTTCCAGCTGAAGAAAACCAATCCCAAAGCCACCACCATGCTTCACCATGGCTATGTTGTTCTCTTGGTGATTCGAAGTGTTGTTTTTGCACCAAACATACCTTTTGGAATTGTGGCCGAAAAGTTCAGCCTTGGTCTCATCAGACCATAACACATTTTCCTACATGCTTTTGGGACATTTTTTGCACATTGTAGCTGGGCTTGGATGTTTTTCTTTGTCAGAAAAGGCTTCTGTCTTGCAACCTGCAACTTTTCAGAAATTCCTGGAGCTCTTTCAGCTGTAGGTTTCTTGATGGCCTCCCAGTTTTCATCTTGTCTTTTCATCAATTTTGGGGGGACATCCAGTTCTTTGCAATGTCACTGTTGTTCCATATTTTCTCCACTTTTTGATGACTGTCTTCACCATGGCATAACATTATTTGGGGGAAATTGTTTTGTACCCTTCTCGTGACTGATGCCTTTCAACAATGAGATCCCTTTGATGCATTGTAAGCTCTCTGCGAACCATGGCTTTTGCTGTAAATGGTAAATGGACTGGTACTCATATAGCACTTTTCTACTCGGGTTTGAGTACTCAAAGCGCTTTACACTACATGCCGCATTCACCCAGTCACACACACTTTCATACAGCGCTTTTATCTACACATAAGTGCTTATCTAACATTCACACTCACACTCCCATGAATGCATCGAGGGCAATGTGGGGTTCAGTATCTTGCCCAAGGATATTTCAGCATGCAGACTAGGGCAGCCAGGTATCGAACCGCTGACCATCCAATTAGTAGACGACCCACTCTACCTCCTGAGCCACAGCCGCCCACGCCACAGTAGCAGGCAATCAATTCAATTTTATTTATATAGCGCCAAATCACAACAACAGTCGCCTCAAGGCGCTTTATATTTTAGGGTAAAGACCCTACAATATTAGACAGAAAACCCCAACAGTCAGACGACCCCCTATGAGCAAGCATTTGGCAACAGTGGGAAGGAAAATCTCCCTTTTAACAGGAAGAAACCTCCAGCAGAACCAGGCTCATGGAGGGGCATCCATCTGCCGTGATCGGTTTGGGGATGAGGGGAAACAGAAGAGAGCAGAGGGAGACAGGACAAAAGGCACACTATGGGAGAGAGAAAGAGTTAATAATAGCTAATGATTAAATGCAAGTGGTGTATAAACACATGGAGAGTGAAAGGAAGTGAGGAAGAGCTGAGAGTGCTCAGTGTATCATGGGAAGCACCCAGCAGCCTAAGCCTATTGCAGCTTAACTAAGGGATGGTTCAGGGTCACCTGATCCACTGTTTTGTGAACGTTTAAAATAAGTTTTAAATGCAGCAGAGCAGTTTGTAATGAGTGAAGTTCTTGTGCTGCCTGCCCTGCATCTTTATGCTGAGTATGTGTCAATGACAGTATCGTCAGCGTAAAGATGTATTTTTGCTGGAATGCCCTTATCTAACTTAGAAGACAAAATAGGTCCCAAAATGGAACCCTGAGGAACACTTTTAGTTAGCTCAAGAAAATCAGACTTATGGCCCTCTGCATAGACAGGCTGAGTTTGATTTACAAGGTAATTTCAGAACTAATTAACAGCCTTAGGACAAAAAACAGCAATTAATAAGTTTGCTGAGCAGCAATTTATGATCCACTGTATCAAACACCTTAGACAGATATGCATATAATGCTGTTTTCTGTCCAGGGCAACTATGAGATAATTTGTCATGGCTGTAGCAGCAGTAATGATATTGTGCCAACTTCTAAAACCAGTCTGAAAATCACTTAAAATTTTAGTATTAAATTTGTTTATTGACCAGTGACGCAGAAATGGGGAATAGTCTTTAAGACTAAATTAGTGATTTAAACTAAGCTTTTTTCTAACCCCAATTCCAAAAAAGCTGGGACACTGTAAAACGTAAATAAAAACAGAATGCAATGATTTGCAAATCTCATAAACCCATATTTTATTCACAATAGAACATAGAAAACATATCAAATGTTTAAACTAAGAAAATGTACCATTTTCAGAAAAAAATCTTTTTTAGAATTGGAGTTGTATATTAAGTACTGGCTTTGAGGCTTCTTCCTATTTGGCTTTAGATTATTTCTTATTTGGGTAGCATGAGAGCATGAGAATGAACATGAAGTGTGTGTCACTCATAATCGTGAGAGTTGGCAACCCTGCATGAACTAAAGCCATCATTCTGTGACTATGCACAGTTCATGCGCTCAGACTGTGTGCGAGCTAGCATCAGCCAAACCTGTCTTGCACTATGTTTCTCTATTCTATATACTGAATGCAGTGTTAGGGGGTGACTTTTACAGAAAGGCAAACAGTGAAAATTACCTTCAACATGCCTGTTTTGTGAAATCAGACATGGCAGGAGTTGACATCCCCTCTCTATCATCAAGGCTACGTGTTAAAGAAGTTCTTAAAAGTTTCCTCAGTGTACACTACAATGCTTGTACATCACACATGTTGGCAAGGGTGATTAGTAAGAGAAAACGTATCTGTTAAGATGATAAATCACAGAGTAATTTGAGTTTCGTTTACTTGCTACTGGTTCTTCTGTTTCCAGACATATCTGTGCATGTGTATGGTAAATGGACTGGTACTTATATAGTGCTTTTCCACTCAGTTTTTTGTGTACTCAAAGTGCTTTAACTACCTGCCACATTCACCCAGTCACACGTACATTCATACAGCACTTTTATCTACACTTAAGTGCTTACTAACATTCACACACACTCACACTCTGATGAATGCATCGGGGGCAACGTGGGGTTCAGTATCTTGCACAAGGATACTTTGGCATGCAGACTAGGGGAGCCAGGGATCAAACCACTGACCTTCTGATTAGTAGATGACTCGCTCTACCTCCTGAGCCACAGCCACCCCAATAAACCTGTGTATAACAACATGCAGTCCGTAACTGACCTCAGAGCAGTGAAAGCAGAGCCAGGGGCAGCTTATCTAGCAGACTGGTCTCCTGTCAGTCTTCTGTCAAATGCCACAGGTTTATCCACAATGCACATGCACAAACAACCAAAAAAAGCTTTCCGCCTCTCAACTTGACAAGCTCCTGCTTTTGGTTAATGGGACAAAATTGGCCTGTGATGCTTCATAGGGGCATGAGGGGTCAAATGGTCAGAGTGTATAAACAGTTTCATATGTAGGACATATATTTCTGTGTGAAAAGGTTTTCCTAAGAGACCAATTTCAACTAGTGAGTAGGAGAAGCTATACATCTAAGATCTGAGCTCAATGCAGCTTTCAACGGGAATGTGCAAAGTCTAATTTGTGAAAGTGAATGTGTCTATACAAACTGCCTATTGTATTTTGGTGAATGTGGTGGTGGTGGTTTTGAAGTTTTGGTGGTTAAGAAATATTGTGTAAGTTAATATCTCGATAATTGCAGGTTTCATTTCTTTTCAACATTTATTTATTTTTTTTACTAATTCTCTCTTCTTTAACAAATACAAAGGCAGGGATAGTAGACCAGGGTTTTTAACTTAATCTTGGGGCTCAAAGTTTAGTGCGTTCGAGTGGCCTGAATTAATAACTATAATCTACATTTACGTAAAATAAACAAAAGTAGAAACACAATATACTGACACTGAATATTCCAGTTAAGGGACTTTATTTATTTATTTGTAAAGGTAGGACTATGTTTTTGGAAGGATTCATTTGGAGTGTTTCTCACACATAGACTTTACTTAGGCGGGCTACCCAGGAACGTTTCATGATCCATATTTCTGCCTCAGACAAGGACATTAATCCTCAATTAATTTCTAAGATAGCACTGTCCCGCTCAAAAAAAGGTCAGTTCGGCCCTCAGTTTTTGCTTCTCCAGAAAGCCTCTCATCCCACACTCGCATTGTGGCAGTCTAAGATGGGGCCGTTGAAGTCTATCCACGGGACAAGAGACTCACTAATTAGGCAGGTGGATATATTGCTCAGTTATATGTGTTGTTCTTGTTTGTTTTTGTCAAAACTTAGGTTTGAAGATGAACACCTCTCTCATGTGTGTTACATCTAATCCTGCTGACATCATATTCAGTAATTATAAAACTTGCCTCAACTTTGACGAACTGTGTCCCTTCAAATGATAGAGGGGCTGGTGTTTCTTCAGGCTCAGGCTTGAGCTGGTTGAGCCCTGCCCAATAAAGAATATACGCTGATACTGATACAAAGGAGAACCAGAGATAACCAAATTTTTCTCTCTGCTCATCCAAAGGCAACTTGTAGTAGTATCATGTACTGCTACTGTACGTGGATACTTTATGAGTGAGTCAACTTCTAAGACGTTGTCAAAGAGGCCTTTTGTGAGATTCTCTGTCTGCAGAGAAATGCTATTTAACACATACATTTTGCTGGTTCAAGTGTTACGTAAATCATAAACAAAAATATTTTGCTCCTGCCGCTCACATTTTTACCTTGCCTGCACAGAAAGGGACTTGCAAATGGGCCTTAGGGGTTCAGTAACAGTGTCAGCCCAAAGCACAGTCTTCCATATGTCTTCTAGTACAATTGCTCTTAAATTATTCAGCCATAAACAAGTGCTCCACATTTACTCACATTTCACCAAGAAGCCTGCAAAGTTGGCAGCCATCCCAATTACAGTCACGTTTTCCTCCTCTCACTGTTTCTCTCTGGCTTTTTTATAGGTACACTTTCTCTCATGCTCCAACACATTTGGACTGAAATACAGTTATAGAATGATGTCTATAAGTGCATTGTAAATACCATAATATAGCGACTTTAACCTTAAGTTGACAAATTGGGATGAAATCAGTGACTAACTGCCATATTACAAGTAAGCAAATTTTGAGAAAGGCATAACTGAATTTACTCATGACTTGAAAATACAGTAGTAGTTTGAAAAAAAAATCCTAGCTCGAGGTCTGTTTACTTAGTATTGCTTAGTGAATGCCATTTGTATATACAACATTAAAACCACTGACCTCTGTGTGTTCAAGCCTATAAACTCATCAGAAAAGTGTTTATGGATCAAGGGATTTGAGGGACATTTTCCTATAGACTTCAGTACAACCAGACTTTTACAACCATAGGAGTTGCTCCACATTGGTCATTAAAAAGAACACAGGTTTATGGCACTTGTGCTGGCTTCACTTTTTACAGTTGTGGTACCTTCTTGGAGTGGTCAGTTGAGGCTGGTTCCAAAAATGTCCCCATAGTCTCCCATGTTAAAATGCCCAACTTAACATCATTCATAAGCATGATTACAGCATGAAAAATATCTTGAATCTCTGTGGATAATTTCCATCCTCACAATAACTGTACAGTTATTGTTATTAACTGTACCATTTTTTTTTTGTTTGTTTGTTTTTGTTCTAAACTCAATTCAATTCAATTCAATTTTATTTATATAGCGCCAAATCACAACAACAGTCGCCTCAAGGCGCTTTATATTTTAGGGTAAAGACCCTAAACTGACCAACATTAAAGCTGAAGTTTTACTGTTCTCTGGCATGACGGATGAGAGTCAGAAAGCAGTGTGATGTGAAGCTTAAAAGTATCCAGAAAGCTGGTTTAATTATAAGGATAACACTGCTTCCTGTGATGACGCTTGTTTTTTTCATTTTCCTCTTACTGATTGAGACACCTCTAATGATACTGGCCCCAGTGGCAACCGCCTCTATTAGACTAAAATAGTGCTGTGCTGTTCTGCGGCGTGTGTGTCAGAATGTCACCTAGTTTCAGATCCCAAAACCACCTGTTCATCAGTTAAAAGATCCAAGATCAACTTAGATGTTAGGAGTGGGTTTGTTCTGTTGTTCAGAAACAGTCAAAACAGCTGATGTCTGTTTCTGGTGTTCAGCTAGAAAGTTTAGATTGATGTAAAGAATGAACTTTCCTGCTGATTACTTCTTTTGGCCATTATATGTCATCACACACTGATTGATGGGACACGGATTATTGTTTTGTATGAGCCAGTTTTCTGGACTTTGTGATTTTCTGTAATTGTAAGTCTTTATCAGATTCATTAAAAACTTGGTTTTTTTTTTCTTTTGTTTGCTATATCTGCCACTGGAGTCTGCATTTGGATTCTCATTTTGACACAAAGACAAAGACATAACAACTCACCTTTGGCTTGCTTTCTGTACATCACTTAAAAGATCCAAGATCAACTTGGAATCCAGGATTGACTAAACCTGGTAACACTGACAACAGAACAAGAGAATCAGTTTAAGCTGGATTTACCCAGTTAAGATGATCACACACTTTTGTGGTCATTTTGAGGGCAAACATATCAACACAGGAAACCATGATCTGCAGCTCTGTGATTTGAGAAATCATGAATGGGAGGGTTGTAAAGTTTCACCCGAACAAGAACTTCTGTTTGAGGGCTGAGGAATTTTATCAAGCTCAAGGTAAATGCTAAAGGTGAAATCACAAAAGCAACATAAGAAAGGAAATGTGGCCAAAAAAAAAGGCCAATTATTATTAAGAAGAAACAAAAGAAACAAAACTCTATCATCAATTCTCAAGAGAGTATTAGAGCCCAATAGAAAAAAAAAGTGAAGGACATTAATGCAACACTGAAAAGGTATGAAAAACAGAGTAGTTGAATGAAATTCCCAAAGCAAAGTGACACTATATCCTTTTCAGGTGGTACAAAGCTTTTGTCCACTGTGTTAAGGATCTTTTTGATCATTCACTCTGCTCATTTCTTCCTATTATTCATTAATCAGCTGTCCTGGTTGACACGCCTTTGCAGTATCACATGGAATTCAGGGACAGTACCTCTGGATTGGCAGACTGGGGTTGTGGTTCCTATTTTTAAAAAGGGGGACAAGAGGGTGTGCTCCAATGTCAGGGGAATCACACTCCTTATCCTCCCTGGTAAGGTCTATGCCATGGTGCTGAAGAGGAGAGTCCATTCGTTGATTAACCCTGGATTCAGGAGGAACAATGCAGTTTTCGTCCTGGTTGTGGAACACTAGACTAGCTCTTTGTCCTCTCAAGAATATCTGAGGGTGTGTGGGATTTCACCCAACAAGTCTACATGTGTTCTGTAGACTTGGAGAAGGTATTCGACTCAACTTTGGGTGTCCTGTGGGGGGTGGGGGAGGGGGTGTTTTGGGAGTATGGGGTATCTGACTCGTTGTTACAGGGAATTCAGTCCCTGTACAGCTGTAGTGAGAACTTGGATTGCATTGCCGGCAGTAAGTTAGACCCATTCCCTGTGGGAGTTGGTCTCCATCAGGGATGCCCTTTGTCACCAATTCTGTTCATAACTTTTATGGACACAATTTCTAGGTGCTGCCAAGCAGTGGAGGGTTTCTGTTTTGGTGGTCTCAGGATCATTTCTCTGCTTTTGGCAGATGACGTGGTTCTTCTGGCTTCATCAGGCAGTGATCTCCAGCTTGCTCTGGAGTGGTTTGCAGCTGAGTGGGAATAAGAATTAGTACCTCCAAGTCCGAGACCATGATCCTCAGCTGGAAAATGTTGGCATGCCCCAAGTGGAGGAGCTCAAGTATCTCAGGGTCTTATTCACGAGTGAGGGGAGAGTGGAGCAGGAGACTGACAGATGGATTGGTGCAGCGTCAGCAGTAATGTGGATGCTGTACCACTCTGTTGTACTGAAGAAAGAGGGTTAGTTAAAGCGAGCCTGTGCATTTATCAGTCAATTTCTACTCCCACCTATGGGCACAAACAGATGAAATGAGCTTCCTCTGAAGGGTGTCTGGACTCTCCCTTATTGATAAGGTTAGAAGCTTGGTCATCGGGAGGGGGTCATTATTCCTCCACATTAAAAGGAGCCAGCTGAAGTGGTTCAGGCGTCTGGCTAGGATGCCTCCTGGGTGCTTCCTAGGTGAGGTGTTTTAGGCATGTCCTACCAGGAGGAGACCCAGGCTGGAGAGATTATATCTCTTGGCTGGTTTGGGAACACTTTGGTGTCCACCCAAAAGAACTGGAAGAGGTGGCCGGTGAGAGGGGGGTTTCAGCGTCTCTCCTTAGACTGCTGCCCCAAGACCCGGGACCCATAAAAGTGGCAGAAAATTGATGGATGGATGGATAGATAAGTACATGGACATTCCAGCTGTTTGTGCCATATCACAGGTTTGCGATGTAAATTAATTTATTCATAACTGTTTATGGGGAAGAAATCACATATTTTTTCCAGATATGGCGGTTTATAAATTATATAAATGCTATGAATGCAGCCCTTCTGACTGAAGTGGTACCTCTCTAAAAGTCAAGAGTCAGGGTAGCTAAATGATCATGATGTGTTCTCTCCACTTCCTTTTATTCTTAATGCTCTAATCACAACCATTTTTTTTTTAGAAGGGTGGCACAGCCATGGTTGGTCAATGCTGTTTAGATCCATCATTCAGTCTTGTTTACATTGAGTAAACCTGTTCCCAAGTAGGTTTCACTTTACCGCAGTTAATCATTTGCTTCGAAGAACCAAATCATCAAATGTTTGATGTCAGAATTCACATACAGAGAACAGGCCCATGCATGAACCATAGCACACTCATTTCCCCATTATTACATGTAGCTATCATCTTTCTGTGCTGCTGAAAAGTATTTTGCTTCCAGACATCCCATTGGTACTTGTAGTCAACTTTGCGTATTTGCGTAATATCTCTAAAATTAGAGGCATCTTGTCTCAGAGTGATGCTGAAAAACTAGTTAATGCATTAATTACTTCTAGGCTGGACTATTGTCATTCATTATTATCAAGTTGTTCTAAAAGCTCCCTGAAAAGCCTTCAATTAATCCAGAATGCAAGAGTACTGACAGGGAGTAGAAAGACCATATTTCTCCCATATTAGCTTCTCTTCATTGGCTACCTGTTAAATCCAGAATTGAATTTAAAATCCTTCTCCTCACAGCCAAAGTCTTAAAAAATCAGGCCCCATCATATCTTAAAGACCTCATAGTACCATATTATCCCAATAGAGCACTTGGCTCTCAGACTGCAGGCTTACTCGTGGTTCCTAGGGTATTTAAAAGTAGAATGGGAGGCAGAGCCTTCAGCTTTCAGGCCCCTCTCCTATGGAACCAGCGCCCAGTTTGGATTTGGGAGACAGACACCCTCTCTACTTTTAAGATTAGGCTTAAAACTTTCCTTTTTGATAGAGCTTATAGTTAGGGCTGGATCAGGTGACCCTGAACCATCCCTTAGTTAAGCTGCAATAGGCCTAGGCTGCTGGGGGCTTCCCATGATGTACTGAGCATTTCCTCTTCCTCACTTCCTTTCACTCTCCATGTGTTTATACACCATTTGCATTTAATCATTAGTTATTATTAACCCTGTCTCTCTCCCATAGGTGTGCCTTTT
>VUQI01040360.1:0-11806 GCA_015106735.1 Paratilapia polleni | reverse complement strand
GGGAAAGGCAGGATACACCCTTGACAGATCATCAGTTGATCACAGGGTTAACACACAGAGAGAGAGAGAGAGAGAGAGAGAGAGAGAGAGAGAGAGAGAGAGAGAGAGAGAGAGAGAGAGACGCTGTCATCTGCAAGAGCTGCAACACCCAAAAGTTAGCTGATGACTCGCATAAATAAAATATGAATATTTATTTCAACCAACTACTTTTTCTGATGCCAAGTAGCAAAGACAGCAATTCTTAAAGGTCTAACCCACTAACTGTGCACATCCCTAGTTGAACTTATACAAAAACCAAAGCATACAACAAAACGAGATATCACAGTCTTAAATAAGGAAAATATAAACCTGTCTCAGAAATTATCCCTAATCCCAGGCCAGTTTATACTGCATTCCAGATACAAACCCCAGTGTGACCACACTGTGCTTGGTACACCTACAGACTGTATATAAAAGAGGGACATAGCCACTGTGATGTCACCCATTGGTTACTAAAGTCCCATTATGAAGCTGTCACTCTCACCATCCTGGTGTTTTGAAACTGAACATGACAAGTGAGTAGGGTAACCAAATCCCAACAAACTAAATGTGGGGAAAACGCTGTGTTTGTGGGAGACAAAGTGTGACATGTTAACAGTACTGGGAGGTAGTCTGAAATTTTCATATCCAACTTAAAAATAAAAATACAATAAACTGTGCATGTTACCAAATTGTCATTTACCATGTAAAGGCAAAATATATTATAATTCCAACTCTCTTGCTAAGGAAATACAATAGGGATAAAGGGAAGCTTAAGTCTGTTCTTATGGTTTCACGTGACAGTCTTTATATACTCTTTTATTTTCACTTCAGCTGCTGTGCCTGTTAACAGTTTTTGGGTTTCAGTAAGGATGCATCCATAGATTGGCATACCTTTTTTGAGCTATATCTGACAATTTAGCATTTTTTAGCCAATTATGACACACATATACTCTCACTTCTAGAATCCGATATTTGATATTTAAGACCAATACCAATATTTGGTGGTTTAAAAATCTGATATATTGGCCAATATTTTTTTCTTTCAGACATATGAAACAAACAGATTTCCCTAACATTTGTTATGTGTAGTTATTTGAGAATCCTTACTAAGATAATATGACAGTGCAGTTTTAAAAAAATCTTGTTTTATTGTCACAAGTCGTGGATTGCCCATTTATGCTCTGCCCGACTCTGCTCGGTTCAGCTGGTTGTTGTGTTTATGGAGTTCCAAACACATTTTCAACAGGGAAGCTGCAGAGTGCTCACTGGTGGACAAACTAGCAACATCAACACTCATAACATGGTTGAAGGGTGTTTCTCCCATTTCATCTTTACTTTTTTAATTTTCATTTATCAGCCGTTATAAATGCCAATACCAATATATCAGCAAATAGCTAATATCACCCGATATATATAGTGGTCAGGCTCTAGTCACTTCACACCATATTCTCCTGTGTGAAACTTAAAAAAAAGCAAAAAAGGCAAAAACTCTGTTTCTCAGTATATACTGACACTTCATTTTCTGTGTGCTAATTTCCATCATAGTCACCAAAATCTGCAAAGCTTGTGACTTTCTGGTGGCTTTTAACTTTCCCTGATGAGTATGGTATTAGACAGGCTAGCCTTCTTCTTCTGACTAATAAAAAGCCTTCCCTTCATATGGATTGGGTAATAGCCAGACTTTAGAAAAGTGCATGTCCTGCAGAGCCACTCAAAATGTAGGACATTGTCTCAGCCTGTGGGACACGGGTCAAGGAATAAAAATACTGTGCAGTCCCACATAAAGAGGGACATCTGGTCACCCTATGAGTGAGTGTTGGATCTGACTGAGAAACTGCACGTTCATTGGCTAACAACTTGTCAGTCACAGGTCGTTAGCCAATGAGTTTAACCTGGATAATCATCCTTTCTGACTTTAATGATGAGCATGATTTACAAAATGAACTTCATGTTTTATTAAATATGACCTGAAACTAGAGATTGAGCCTATAAAATCATCAGGAAATTATTTAGTGAGGTCACAGAAAAGTGGAGCTGAGTGCTGTTTTCTCGTAGATTCCTATACAACCAAAAGTCTTTTTGCACCCAGAGGAATCGATCACCCTGCCTGTAGCTCAGCCTCTGACATGAAACAGGCTCTGACAAACAGCAGTTAACTGACCTTTAATTTAATGACTTGTTATAATCTATTATACGTCTCCTTAAAAGCAGAAGTGGAATCCAGCAGGAACACATTATGATGATGGTAAAATGCACAGAGGAGTGTGGTCCCTGCAATACAATATGCAAAATTAATCACAGTTAATAGTATTAGCTAAAGAATGCTTAAAGTCCACAAATCAGAATTTTGTTTTTTATATTTTAAGCACCTGTTCTATAACTTACATGGACAGTATGGCTTTTTTCATGTACATAAGGCTAGGAGTTGTCTTGGTCTACTAGGTATTTTTCAGAATAAAAGCTGAATGCATTTTGTGTCTTTTGTATAATTTATTATTCATTAAGAACCACATGAATAGTTATTCAGGCATGTTTTGCTTTGTGCTTTATGTAAAATATTTCATGCAAATGCCAATGAACTGATCCCTGATAGAAGCAAATCTCACAACTTGACAGCCATCTTGGAACAAATTCAACCCAAAGTGATACAAACAGTGTCTCTGCTCATCCCACAAGATAACTCAATAATGGCCATGCTAAGTTGTGATATAAATACATTAAAATCCAAGAAAAAAGTAAACAAAAAAAAGCACACTTTCATACATCTTTACTATAATAACAAGCAAAGAGAACCTCTACCTCTGTGTATTCACATATTGGTGAATATGTTTCCATTTCAGCTGTTGATTGGCTCTCTGGGGACAGAGGCAGGACAACTGCCATTGTTAGTGTTTCAGAATTCTCCCAGAGATTTCTATTCGGGATTCACTGAGTGCCATTTTTCCTCCTTATATAATGTCTCTCAGCCCTTCACCTTCCTTCAGTGATAAAGCAGGGTCTGAAAATCACTAAAGATGTAAACCACATTCTTTAAAAACAGTATGAGTTTATGCCCTCAGGAAGAAGGTACAGTCTTACAAAATAGTCTTACAAATTGTCTTTAGCGCCATTATCAATTAAATTACTGAATGGTAATAGGTGAATTGTGAATGTGTGTCTGGGTGTGAATTTAATGTTATGTTTATTTATGTGATGTGTTCCCTCGTTTGTCCTAGACAAATTTCTCCTAATGGAGACAATAAAGACTAATCTAATCTAATCTAATCTAATCTTTCATGAACAGTGTGTCATATTCTCGCTTTTTTTTTTCCAGAATTGCTCATTTCTGCATCAAGGTTCACTTCCAAAACTAAAATGGGTAAAGCACTGACTCCTACAACTCCTGCTAGCCAGGACTAGCTTCCTAGGTTCAATGGTTTTGGGTTTGTTTGGTTTTTTTTTTTAAATGTATAATACATAAGGAGCCTTGATTTTACTGATGTTGGTCCTAATTGCCCCGTATGTGAGATGGATATCATATTTTGGACAAAGAGAAATACTTTTCTCTTCTAATACTGACTCTGACCCCCTTAACTTTGAAGATTAAGATATCTTCAGATACCAAATACTAATCCGATTCCAGTGCTGTCTCTGCACTGCATGCAACTCACGGAAATCATCTTATAGTAAGACAGCATGAGGCTACGTTCATAAAAATGAGCCCCATGGCCAGAGCCTGCAAGGGGGCTGCTCTTACATCCCACCTACTGAGCAATGATTTGAATTTTATTAAAAATTTAAGTTTTTATTAAAAATCCATATTTTCCATCTTGAAAGTGAATGCTGACATGGGGCATGTTCAAGAAGGCCTTTTCACCCATTGGATATGTGACTCCATATGTTTACTCCAGAGCAGTAACCCCCTGGCAACCTCTGGTCTCTAGGGAAAAATGTGTATTCCCCGACTGGTTGGTGAGTGGTTGCTGGGTGAAATCGGTCGGACAAACGGTGCTGCACTGAAAACCTCCCTGCGATTGCTTTGGTCCCTATCAGACTGTCGCAGTTGCCCATAGTTTGCATGAAAGACGCTGACTTGTTTGTAAACATTACTCACTAAGGGGTAGTGAAATATGAAAAATTCCAATGCAAACCAGAAATGGAGAACATTCGCCTTTAAGGTAAAAGCTGTGCCTTTACCACTGAAACCAACACGTTTCAAAAGATGCAACTTTTCTTTTGAAGGCAAAAGGTCTCCGTTTCCGGTTTGCATCACACTCTTCAGCTTCACTACCTCTTTGCGACCGATTTCACCTAGCAACAGCGAGCAACCTCCTCCAAACACTTGCCAACCAGTCAGGGAATACACATTTTTTTCCTGGTGACCAGAGGTTGCCAGGGGGTCACTGACCGGTATAGGCCTGTGTGACTGGGGCCTAAATCTGTTAAAGTGGCAGCATTCTTTCATTCAGTCATAGGTCTTTTTTATATTAATATTCACCACAATTGCAAACATTCCCACAACACTTAACGAAAATCATTATTTATGCAAAATTATGCACCCTGTGGGAGATATGACATCAACAAACATAATGCATGAGATCAGAGTCTTGTGCCCACGGCGGCTTTATTTTGACATGTTGTTCTGATTGAATCTGAGAAGCCACATTCTATATGTAAACATGTCCATACACGCTTTGGTAAACAGATCAGACTGTGGCTTAGAAACAACAGCTCACCTGATAGAAGTGAAGTAAACTATGTTGTCTGCTGTTCTCCAAGTAATTAATAAAACTGCAGCTGTCATGCTGTATGTGTACATGCACATAGGAGTCTCACTTTGGAAGCGGGGATAGTTTCTGATGCTGCGGGTAGGGCTGGGAGATTAATCACATTTTAAATTTAAATACAAGCTAATGGAGATACAACAATTACTTTTTTGCATTCAACTTCGCTCCAAAGTTCTCCTTTTGTCTTGTAAATCAAGTGCACTCCTCTCCTGCTGGTTCATTTTCACCCATCCCTTAAAGCCCAAACTTACTCGCTGTTTACTTCTGCTTGAGCCAAGATGACTAAAAGTCAGCCTTTCTTCAGCTGCTTGCTGCTGCCTTTGTCTCCAGATCACTTGAGGGTGTCTTTTTGGTTTTTTTTTGGTTTTTTTTTTTTTAAATACAAATTTTATTTCAGTTTAAGGAAATCCCATATACAAAGACACTTTTCTTAAAGTTCAATACATGCCTGATGTTTGTCAAACTAACGAATAATCATGTTAAATAACTGTTCAATCAATAATTGATCAAATTGATAATAAAAGGAAAAGAACAGATTTGTTTATAATGCACAATATCAAAGCAAATGAGTTTAACCCAAAATACAAGCTGAGGTGTGCATCTCACGGTGGGTGTCTGTACAGGAGGGATGCCTGTCTGCAGCAAAAATGCTGCACATCTGCTGCATGACGGCAACAATCTGCGTGTTCTGCGTGAAACAAGAACTGAGACAAATATATAACACCACCTGACTGAGTTGAGTCAATGTCAAGTCATTAATCGCTTTTCCAAAATGAGAAACAGACAATCAAATCTAATGCTAAAAAAAATCTCTCCTTCTCCAACAGATGTAGTTGGATTGGAGAAGCACTCTCAAACTTTTGGAGAATACTTTTTTGACTTTTAATATATATTTAGATAATCAGATAAAATGTCTGATTTGAGTAATGGCCAGTTGTATCCCACTAGGGCGTTATGTCTAGCAACAGTCCTGCTCTAACACTCAACTGCATTATAAAAGAGAAAAAAAAATGAAGGAATTATAGAGAAACACTCTTTTATGGAACTGTTTATCTGGAGGGCATGTTGGACCCATTTCCTTTACTTAAGAACACTGTGTGGGCTGCCTTCTTCTTCTCATGCTTTTACTGAAACTGAATATCATTTATTAGACATTCCCACCCTGTTCTGGACTTCCGACTGGTTACTGCCCACCCTCACTAATTCCATCCAGCGCCGAGCTGAGCACAGCAGACCCGCCCACTGCAAAACAGCGGCTGCTCCCACGACAACTACATCACCTCTTCACATCCTCACCCACGCTGTACACCTCCAACTACACTACCAGACTGCAAGCGCTAAAAATGCTGCGCAACAGGTTCCACACAAGCCTCTTCTGTGCGATTCGTTAAACCTGAATCAAAGTAGTGATGTGGGCAGGACTATTGGATGTGCTGGGACAAGCTGCTCTGCACGCTCTAACTCTTAGAATGGGAGCAGAGCGGAGAGCAGGAATGTCGCTAATATTCCTCCCATACTCTTACAGGGAGTTCTACCTCCTGAGAAGCCACTGCCTGATAGTGTGCCATGTTTAGAAGCGTTCGGCCCGTGCTGTTGGAAAGTTTAGTATGAAGCTACAGCAGCCTCTGTCCGTAAGGGGACAGCTGCATGACGTCAGCCTGAATTGCGCGTTTACACAGCGGAGTTCTGCGCGCGGCTCCTTGTCGATCCAGCATCACGAACTAGTACAAAGTGTTTATTTTCTGAGCTCCAGATAAGGCGCGAAGGCGGAGTTCGGAGAACTTACTTGAAGGTCAGGATGCACAGTGGTCTGTAAGACTTGTGGCTCGTGTTGTCGGCCATCCTCTTGCCCCAGAAGTCGTTGCTGAAGATGTTGCTGAGACTGGATCCCGGTCGGACGTCCGGGTTGTTGATGATAGCCCACACATCGTCGTGCACCAACTCCCCGCGGAGAGAGTTGCTGTAACACAGGACACACAGGGCGGCCAGCACGGTGTAGCGACCCACAGCCCACACTGCCTCCGGACGGACCGTCACCCGCGGCTGCTGGCGGGCTTTCTTCTCACGTGCCGACGCTGTCATGTCGGGCCTGGCTTCTTCCGCGGCTCCGCCGGACTGTGGATGTAGCTGGGAGCATCAAAGGATACGTCCATTCCGCCTGGAAGGTAGCGGCTCTATGTGCTGGGGACAGCGGGGACGGTGTGGATGTGTTGTGCTGCCTTTAGGTGCTGTAGGAGAATGTCGGATTGACGCGCTGCAGGAGAGCACTGGTGTCTGACGCTCTATCAGCTGCTGGCACTCTTATGTTACTAGAAAACGTGATATTCATTCGCCTTTACTGTTTTTATTTTATATTATTATATTTACATTATTAATTTCACATGAACTGAATGCCCGAACGATTTACTGATCTAATTAATTAATTAATTGTTTCTTATTTATTATTAACAAACCAAAGCTGAATCATTTATGTTTAAATACATACTTATGTACTTGAATGTTCGTTCTTGACCTTGAAAACAGCAAAAAAAAATATATATCAATTAAATGCCCCTTGGAGTTCATGGTTTTCTTTGGGAGGTGCAAAGTCGCTTGCACTATCGTTTTTATGTTGTTTTGTTTTGTTTTAAACCAACCGTGAGTTTTCTTTTTTGAAAATAAAATCGATGGCATAGTTATTTCATTGCTCATTAGCATAACACATTGTAGCAAAAACATATCATAAAGACAAAAGCTTGTCTTGGACAAAAAGTAAAGTGTTTAGAAAAAGTATTAACAGCTCTATTAGCGATTAGCATCCAATTTAAATTTCAGCAAAAACAGCTGCGACAAGACTGAACTGTCACGTCCTAAGGAAACTGCACTAATTTAAATACTCTGGTATTAAAAAAAAAAGCCTATGACAATAACTTTAAGGCAATCCCCTTGGTTTCAGAAATTAGAGGAAGGAAGGGCGAAGGTTTGTTTAAAGTTACCGTGTTCGAAATTCTATTATTAGTTATAATTAATGGACAAAACGCAAGGTTACGCCTGTATTCCTGCATATACGAGCTTATGTGGAGAACCTGAATGCGACATCAGCACAGAACGCGCCTGCAGACGCATGCGCAGGAGAACGCTACCTCTGGGCTTTGAAAACAGCATCAGCGAATCGATGCAGGCTGGCAAAAAAACTGCACGAGCGCATGATTGTGAACACGCTGATGTGAGTTGTCCTCCAGCTGCGTAAACCAGCAAGCCCGACAACAGCAGCAGCAGCAGGATCTCAGAGGATACGTTAGTGTACATGTTCCTGCCAGGTCATATGAGACTTTAAAAATATTCATGTTGCATATCCTGGGTCTTGGGGCATAACCTGTTCAACAGGAACCATAAAACAGTATCTTCATTGCTGCTGTTGGTGTTTATTTTAAAACTCACCCTCAAATCAGATTAATACTGTCTAGTTTCTAAATATAGGAACCTTAATTGACAACGTTAATAGCACTATGGCTACACAATGTCCTCTAATGAAATCAGTAGTAAGGTTCAAGACTTCCTGAAATGTTGTCTTTGGCAAACGTTTTACAGTGAGTGAGTTGTTAAAGTCCATTAGGTATGGCAAGTTGCAATCCACCTTCACCATACAGCTGAAAATCACTCAATGACTTCCAGCTTTAGGGGATAACACTCTGCCAGGGTACTGGAGAGGAGAGTGCACCCATTAGTTGAACCATTCAAAGAGCCATGAATGCTCCACATCATGACACCTAATTGCAGGAGCAACTGGTCAGATGACCTAAGAGCTTGAACAGGAGTGTAGAGGGGTAAAGAAGCTCAGAGAGGTAAGGTGGGCCAAGACCATGTAAAGACTTAAAAACAAATAAAAGAATTTTGAAATGGACTCTAAAATGGACAGGCAACCAGTCGAGCGAAGCCAAAATAGGTGTAATATGTTCTTTTTTTTACACGTTCCAGTCAAAAGACGCGCAGCAGTGTTTTGCACCAACTGCAGACAAGAGAGGGAAGACTGACTAACACCAACAGAAAGTGTGTTACAGTAATCCAGCCGGGATGTAATAAGGGCATGTATTACTGTCTCCAAGTGCCACCTAGAAAGGATAGGCTTCACCTTCGCCAGTCACCTCAAATAAAATAAGCTAGACTTCACTACCGCACCAATTTGTCAATTTGTCTGTCCAGTTTAAAATCGCTATCCATTATAAAGCCCAAATTTGTAAGTATGGGCTCAACATGTGGTGCCAAGGGACCCAAGTCAACAGGAGGGGGCCCACAGGAGCTACTAGGTTTATACAATAGCACTTCGGTCTTCTTTTCATTAATATGCAAGAAGTTTAGGGACATCCAAGCTTTAATGTCATCAAGACACACAAGGAGTGATTTAATTGAGAAGGTATCCCTTTGCTTTAATGGCACATAGATCTGACTATCATCAGCGTAGCAGTGAAAGGAGACCTCATGTTTTCTGAGAATAGATCCCAGTGGAAGTAGATAGAGTGAAAGAAGCAATGACCCTAAGATTGAGCCCTGTGGAACCCCACGAGGCAGGGTAGAAGAGGAGGAATCAGAGCCAGCGAAGCTGATAGAAATAGTTCTGTCTGCTAAATAAGACCTAAATCATTCCAGAGCAGTGCCACGGATACCTACAATATGCTGTGAATGAGATATTAGGAAATCATGGTCGACTGTATCAAAAGCAGCGGTTAGATCAAGCAGAATAACAATCACATAGTCACCAGAATCAGATGCCAGGAGAATATCATTAGAGACCCTTAACAATGCTGACTCTGTACTATGAAGGGTTTTAAATCCAGATTGAAAAGCCTCCAGGATATCCTGCTTTTCCAAAAAAGATTTCAGCTGAATATAAACAATCTTCTCTAAAATATTTGAAAGAAAAGGCATCTTAGAAATGGGCCTGAAATTAGCTAACATAGTTTGATCGAGACCAGGTTTCTTAATTAGGTTGCACCACTGCATGTTTGAAATTTGTAGGGACCACACTAGAAGACAAACTGTTAGTTATAGCATATTTACATCACCACCTTTATTCTTCAACACACCCTGAACTTTGTTAGACGAGCTTTCTTGTAATTTTTTGAAGAAGTCTTAAGGAATAGTTCTCGTCAGCTCTATAAAGCAAACGCTTTAGGCTTTTAGTGCAGAGGAAGACTTTCACGTTGGTCCCATGGCTGAGAAGAAATTAAACAGTCCAAATAACTCGTCCCAAACCACAACAGTAAGAAACATGTTTTGGCTTTTTCAAAGTAATGTCACATGATACATCATGAAGTGTTGTCCTGTTCATATCACTCTGAGCCCTCATGAGCTCTCACACTAAAGCAATGCTGCTACACAAACAGGTGATATTTAGGGTGGACATTGGGACTGGATCCTAGTCTGTTTTTAAAGCTGCTTATTGGCCCTTTTCACAGCAGCTGTTTCAGTGTGGCCTTGCAGGGTAAACACGAGTTTAATTATTAATATTTATTAATGTCCTGTTCCACTGAGATGAGCCGACTCACTGGTATGTTTGATACACTCATACAAATTGGCAGAACAATTTATCATTTACTCCTGTGTTTACAAGTTAAAATGTTTTTTGTGAAAAGAGGCTATTTAATATCTCCACAGATTAAAGAAGCTGCAGATTAGCTACAGAAGATATTGTGGGGTTTTTTATGCTTGTTTATGCTTATGCTTACCCTGAGACCTTGAGGCAGCTTTGTTCTCTTATGAACAGGACTGGCTCTGTCTTAATTCAGTGAATGTTCTTCTTAATTTTTTAGAAACTAATAATTGTTTGCCTTTTTCTAATAACTCTTTAGTTGTGATGTTGTCCTTCAAAACACTGTATCGGCTAACAGTTACTAATCAGCAGACTCAAAGTGCAAAAATACCAAACTCACTTTAAATGATTTTGTTGAAATAAGCCAAAACCAGCTGTTAAAAGATTCATTCCATCTCAACTCAAATTACAAAAGAAAAGGAAAATCCCATCTGACCATTTCCGATTTGCCTGAAAAAAAATTCCAGGAGAAAGAGAAACTTATTAATACAAATTTTGCAAAATGTCAGGTCCCTGCTATCATTAGTTTTCTCAAAACAGAAAGAAAAAATCAAGGGATGAAGGTAGGGCTCTGTCATTTTCGTAGTATGACTTTCTGAAATGCTCATATTTGAATTAATTGAACTAAAACATCTTGCTCTGCTTCCCAAAACAATCTTTGGCTGCCATAAATAGATATGAGTTTTTCAAAAATTCATATTGGGAAAATGAGAGAGAACATAATCACCAATTTTGGATATACGGACAGAAACTTGCTCTTTCTAAAAAAAAAAAAAAGTGAATTTGGATTTGGTATGGTGTCATATGTGGGGAATATCGCACATGAAGTTGGATGAAAATGGTTCATGCCATCTCAGATCAATGTGGGCCTTCTGCCTTACCAATTTACCTAAAGATTTTATGGTCCAAAGTTTGGATATACTCTGACCAGGCATAACATTATGACCACTGACAGGTCACGTGAATAACACTGATTATCTCTTCATCGTGGCACCTGTTAGTGGGTGGGATATATTAGAGAGCAAGTGAACATTTTGTCCTCAAAGCTGATGTGTTAGAAGCAGGAAAAATGGACAAGTGTAAGGATTTGAGCGAGTTTGACAAGGGCCAAACTGTGATGGCTAGACGACTGGGTCAGAGCATCTCCAAAACTGCAGCTCTTGTGGGGTGCTCCCGGTCTGCAGTGGTCAGTATCTATAAAAAGTGGTCCAAGGAAGGAACAGTGGTGAACTGGCGACAGGGTCATGGGCGGCCAAGGGTCACTGATGCACGTGGGGAGCGAAGGCTGGCCCGTGTGGTCCGATCCAACAGACGAGCTACTGTAGCTCAAATTGCAGAAGAAGTTAATGCTGGTTCTGATAGAAAGGTGTCAGAATACACAGTGCATCATAGTTTGTTGCATATAGTCAGCAAAAGGGGGACCAACACAATATTAGGCAGGTGGTCATAA
>VUQI01040356.1:0-12278 GCA_015106735.1 Paratilapia polleni | reverse complement strand
GCGTGCTTTACACCACTGCATCCAATGCTTTGCATTGCACTTGGTGATGTAAGGCTTGGATGCAGCTGCTCGGCCATGGAAACCCATTCCATGAAGCTCTCTACGCACTGTTCTTGAGCTAATCTGAAGGCAACATGAAGTTTGGAGGTCTGTAGCTATTGACTGCAGAAAGTTGGCGACCTCTGCGCACTATGCGCCTCAGCATCCCCTGACCCCTCTCTGTGATTTTACGTGGCCTACCACTTCATGGCTGAGTTGCTGTCATTCCCAATCGCTTTCACTTTGTTATAATACCACTAACTGTTGACTGTGGAATATTTAGTAGTGAGGAAATTTCACGACTGGACTTTTTGCCCAGGTAGCATCCTATCACAGTACCACGCTGGAATTCACTGAGCTCCTGAGAGCGACCCATTCTTTCACAAATGTTTGTAGAAGCGGTCTGCATGCAGAGGTGCTTGATTTTATACACCTGTGGCCATGAAAGTGATTGGAACACCTGAATTCATTGATTTGGATGGATGAGTGAATACTTTTGGCAATATAGTGTAACATGCAGACCCTTTTGCATATTACACTAGGCCTTTTTGTCTTTCAGCATTGCAGTTTTGAGGTCTGACCTGGAGGTGCAGAGTTTCAAAGAGGAATAAAAGCTATATAACACAACAAAAAGAAACCAAACAATGTCTGTTGTTACGTTGCATTTAATATTTAGAGATTCTGAAAACCACGATTCATAGTAAAATAACGTGTTTTCATGATCTTGCTGGTATATTTGTACATAGGCCTGTAAAGGTCTTTTACTATACATATTCCTCCAGTTTACAGCTCAGTAAGCTGAATGTCAGTAAAATTCAGTTTTCTCAAGTATCCTTGGTTATTAACTCCATGGTATAGTTGTACAAAAATGTAGCATGACCCTAGAATGTAATTAATTAAAAAGTGGCTGCACCCAAGGATGAGATCTGTATTTTTTTTAATCATATTAACTGGTATACTATGTAGAGTAATAGACATGTCTTTCGGTCATGTTCTTTGCGCTCTCTGTGCATTTCAAAGATTCTCATTACCACTATCTCACCTCCAGTCAAATATGTAAATTAAATAATTTGACTCACAATACGAAGTAAAATACACCTACATCATATGGAGCTAGTCTAGTCACTCTGAGTTCTCATTTGATCTTCATAAGAAGGAGAATATTATTATTATCACCTCCACTGCTAACACATTATCATCACATCCTTGTCGGATCCACTTCAGAGCTAATATGATGGAATACTAGGGTAGAGTTCACAACCAATCACATACAGTATATCCACACAGTGTTTTTCAAAGAAATGAGGCTGAGATAGACACTGAATGTGTGTCTGTAGGCCTGGTTTCGTAAGCAAAAGAGACATCCTGTATATCTGCTTTTCTGAGAAAATGAATTTGTACAGTATGTGTATACAGGCAAATGTGTGTGTGTCACTGTACGTGCTTGACAGTATGCTAAGCAGGAACAGGACTATTGTCATAAGAGTCTTTCTATCAAATCTAATTTAGTCCCACAGTGCATTGTGTTTTTTGACTCAACAGGCAAAGATGTTCCATAGATATATGAAGGCATAGCGGTATGAAAAGGTGAAGGATGCATTGTCCTGCTTCTCATGAATACCTATTTTTGATTAAATTCATCTTTGTGATATTTAAAGTCATTTTGGAAACAGCAAAGGGGAGCGCTTTCATTCCCCTTCAATATTCAGCTTCAAGGTTTCTCTCGTATCTGCATTATGAGAAAGATAATTATTTAGCTCAATGTTTATTTGGCCTTTTATCCCTTTGTGGTCCCATGCACAGTGTATGAGTGAATGAAGCACTACCATGGATTAAAAAAAAAAAAATTGATTCCTGCCAGATAGTTTAATGCTGTCCTGTTAATACGTTACTTACATAATTTAAGATAATGTGCCATATGGGTGATTGTGGCAGGCAACATCAGAAAAATGATAAAATCAAAAAAAAGTTGAAGTCTGTGCAATAAGGTCAGTTACTGGAAATCATTGATAACACTCATTCAAAAACTTTTAACAGTACATGATTTTAAAAAGATTGGCAGTAATATAAAACATGTGATTTACAATAAAAAGACTGTCACATGGTATCTGTGTAGTGATCACAGATTCTTTTCTTCACCAGCCCTAGTGGATTCTAGCCTTTGTTCTCTTTGAATACTAGTCATTGTATTTTGTAGATGAATAAAATGTTCATGCTTTATCTTGCTGATCAGAAAATTCCAAAGATTTTTATTTATTTTATTTTTTTTAAATAGATATAGAAAGTAAAACATGACATTAACACAGTTGTGACAGCAGTGATGTTGCCTTAGTGGCTATGTCAGCAAGTTTGCATTGCTACATCACCTTTCCTATCAGCCATCTAAGCACCCTTGTAGCATTTCTATATGCTTCAGTGATGCTTGGTTCACAAATGTGAGTTTACCAACAATGTGCATTAGGTCATTGCTAAATATACAATGCAGATTTAACAAAGATTTCCAATTCAACTATGGCAAAAACAAGATTCAGTTTGACCTGAAATATCCCCCACAAAAAGGCCAACAGAGCATGGCACTGTATCGCCTGCCTGGAAAATAGGCGACAATCCACCCATTGTCTCACATTAGGCCTAATTAATTAGCACTTTGCTATGGTATAAACCGCTAATAGAAGTTCAGTGACCTTGAAGTTATTTTCGGTTCTCAGAAGGCAAAGCCAGACCTCTCCTGGGTGTGTTTATAATAAAAATATCTGGTGAGGATTATGGTTAATTATGGTTGCTGTATTCATGTGTGTGGGGGGTGGGGTGGGTAGAGCTTGAGTTCCGATAACACATGCTTTATGTAGTCGCACTACTGGTTTTGCTTAATTTGCAGACTGTGAATTTAAACTTTGAATGACTGTTTGGCTGTAGTTAATGCATTCATATTAACTGTATGGTTAATATTAACTGTATGGTTAATATGAATACCATGAAAACCTAATGGTTTCTCTAGTCACATCCCAGTGTGTGTTGTGTGTGCAATGTGTCATAAAAAAATCCTGTCATGCTATTGACAGTGTTGTGACTGTGTTATGTCCTCACATGGGAGCAGATAGTTTTCTTTGATTAACTTGCCCAGTTGTTACTGCATGAGGCATCTGTTGATCAGTTGTTAATTCCTTTAAACTCTCTTAACAGATGTTTGCATTTATTGTATGAAATACACAGACACAGGTCTTCTTCACTAGACAACAAATACAAAAAGGTCAGTTTCTGAGTAATATGATAACATCGTAGTCAACATCTTTTTTTTAACCACAATGTATTGTGGAGAAGCATAGTTGGTGAATAAAATTTCAGTGTAGCACCCTGATTCAATCCCTCTTGGTAATTTTTTAGCAGGTGTGGAGGTTCTGAAAGTAGAAACTGATAACTCCTGAAAAGGAAAAGCTTCTTCCATTTATTTATTGAATTTATGTAATTAAAGATTCATTTCAACAGATATAAATTTCATTGAATTCTTGTACTGACATGTATGGGTACTGCTATATCTGTGTTAGCTAACTGTAAATTGTGACAGAAGAGTCTTTCTTTTGACAATTGTGGTTTCCATTTGCCCTGCTCATCAGTCTCCAGTTACCTTTGTAAAGGCTGACAGCAATGTGAAAGATCTGTTACTAATGGATCTTTATGCTTCTGACAGCCACCATGGCCTAATTATTTTCTCTTGCTGGCAGACACCGTCTGTGGGCATACAGCTTGAGACAGGGATAGTGTGATTGAGTCTTTAACAGAACCTTTGCCTTCAAGCAAAAAGCATCTTCTATAATCTGACATGTGCATTCCCTGACAAGTGTGTTGGTGTCACCTTGATGGTGGAGCATACAGAGACATCAAGAAAGCCACAACTGCAGATAATGGTGCCTCTGTGTCCATGATTTTATCTATCGGACCAAACGGGGAAAAGCACTTAAATATTTCCCACCATCTGTCTGATCAGCAAAGAGAACAGGATTTTAAAAAATCCTCTCTACTTTAAAAACCTGAAGTGGTTGATCCTGTGTGAGAGTGTTTCTCGCTCCTTGTATCACTTTAGTACTGGGATTTTGGTCACAGTGCAGATAGCAATATCCACATAAAAGAGTGAATTTACTGTACTGTACGTTTCTCAAGAGAGCAACATTTAGCTAAATGCTTGTGATGTAAAATATTCAAGAATGAACATGTAAAAAGGGAAAAGCTCTGCTGTAATACCACCCTCTGACTGTACAATTTTTTTTTTATAATTCTTTTTCATTTATTTATTTTTTACAAAGGTAACCAGTGTGATCTTTCCAAAAATCTGCATCATGATTTTATTTTTGATTCATATTTATTTTATTGATCAGTCAAAACATGTGTCAAAAATGATATAACTTTATTAAATTTCTTTGTCATGATCTGGTAGTAAAAAATACAGAAATTTATAAAGGCACTAACTCATACAGTTTATATTTGTTTAACATCCAACATGCTTCCTGCAGGAGTCTATGCTGACAAATTCAACAATATTTTTCTTCTAAAATCAGAAAGGACCTGTATTGTCAGGGGTTAAAGTGGGCTGGAATGACCCGGAACAGCATTTTGGCACCTTCAGTTAATGAGCAGTTAAATCTATAGGCAGGTTAATATGTATTAGAATGAGTTCATTTTTGTGGGCTGCAGCCTGGCGTTGCTTCCAGTGATGGAAGTGATGACACTTGCTCAGTAATAAGAAACTAATGACATCTCATGGCCTGCTTACACCTTCAACTCATTCTTTTTTTCTTCTTATCATGGTGCAGATGAAAAAAAAGTTGTAGTTGTGGTACTCAGCAGCTAGCTAGCGCTACAGAAGAGGAGCATGGAATAATGTCTCCGCAGTTTGTCACAAAATGTGTCTGCTAGCTATAAGTACAGTTACCGTATTTCCCAGTGAGAGAAAGTTAATGTGCAGCACTCAGAAATGGAGAAATATGTGAGAGAGACAGAAGAGGAGAGGAAGATTTAAAGACTTGTTTTCTAAAGTAAGGACTGCTCAGCAAGTGAAATTTCTTAAACTGGAAATGTACAGTATTGTGCAGTCTTGAGACACCCCTCATTTCTTTATATTTTGCTTCCAATGAGCCAGACTTTCTTGTATTATTTTAAGTGGGCTTTAGCAATAGTTCTCCAGGATTTCTGAAGGTCTTTCAAAGTTTTTCTTTGGACATGGGCTGCATTTTCATTCATTTCCAGTCCAGTCCTTGTACCTGTCCTTGTCCTTGTCCTTTTTTTTAACCACTTAACTCTATTAATCATTCAAGCATAAAAAGACACCTAACTCAAGGGATGAACCAGTGTCGTGACATAACAGACAACTTAGCAAAGAACCAATTTTAAATTGTATCTTTAGGTGCTTTGTTACTAGTAGCCTGTTGCAAAAATACATAGTTTGTTCCCATTTCTTTAGTTGAATCTATGAAAAAGTGCCATAGATAACACAGTTTGACATAAAATAGATTTCAAGAGAGCTATTAGCCATAAACTTGGCATATCTCAGCATGGTATACAGTGTATCCTTGAAAAATTGAGGAAACTGGACAAGTGGAGGATAAAAGAAGAAACAGCAGGCCTAAAAACTATCTGCACCATCTGAAAGTCATGAAGTCAAGAAATCCAGCAAAAGTCCTGAGAGATGCATCTGGCCCTTCAGTTGATCCATTTACTGTTCACTGAAGCCTCATCAGAAATGGTCTCAATGGAAAGGTGGCTGTCAAGAAGCCATTCTTAAGGAAGGAAAAAGGGAAGAAAAAGCTGAGGTATGCCAAATGACTCAAGAACTGGACAGCAAATCAGTGAAAACAGGTCTTATGGAGTGATGAATCCAAATTTGAAATTTTTGGTTAAAATAATTGTCAATATAAGGAGGAGATCAAGAGCGGTACAACAGTGAGTGTCTACAGCCATCTGTAAAACATGGAGGAGGCTCTGTCATGGTTTGCTACTGCATTTCAGCCAGCGCTGTTGGGGATGTTATCAAAATTGATGTAATTATGAACGCAGAAAAATGCTGTCAGATTTTGATCCCCAATGCAATCTGTAAAGCTCACTGGCAACAAATTCATTTTTCAGCATGACAATGATCCCAAACAGACTGCCAATGCATTAAATGTAATGCATTACTTTTGTCTACTTTGATGAAAAAAATAAAAGTTATATGATTTTCACTAGATTTTAAAAGGTCGACATGTTACATTTCAAAAGTAACCTTCTCAAAACTGCTGTTTGTTATGCAAAAAATGTCTATTTTTCATGCTCTCTCTACAAGAGATCATCTACAGTGCTTAACAAATTTATTAGACCACCACCTAGTGTAAGGTTTATGCCACACCTGCCCTAAATTAACAGTATTGATAATTACCAAAATCATTTTTATGTTTCTGTAATGGTTAATCCACCAGCATGCGTAAGCTATTTAATCAAAATGATGGTCTTTCTCATTTTTATAACAGGTGGTCTTATAAATTTGTTAAGTACTGTAGGTTCCCTCAAGGGCCATTCAGCTGGGACAAATATATATAACTAACTCTCACTGGATTTCAGGAAGGCATTGCCAGGACTGGACCTTTCAGGGGAGCTTTGACTCTCACATACATAGCTTCTAGTCTGCAACTGCTGGAAAGCTGTTGGATACTGGAATGTTTGTGATTGGTGCTGGAAATGACTTAGTTGGAAATTCATCTAAAATGGTACTACTTTACAGTCATACAGTAGCCATAATTGAAGCAGCAGGTAGTCATTTGTATGTTAAAATATCACATCCAAAAAAAATGAATAGCTCATATTGTAAAAGATTTAAAGGCACAGTTTTAACGTGTTTTACTGTAAAAGGAAATGTTATCAAGGATATCAAGCTGAACATTGTGCATCCGCTCCCATTTGAACGTTTTATGGAGGATTACAGTTTTTCTTTTTTCTTTTTTTTTTGTTGTAGTGTTGGCACAGTAAATGTGTCTTTTGGTATGGTAGTAGTGATTTTTTTTCTTTAAAAATCAATCAAGTTTTTTGCTCAAGCAGATTTAAGAAAATAAATTGGCAAAAGTTCTTTCCAGTTCTAAATTGGGTAAAAAAATAAAATAAAATTTTTTCTTTAGCTCATTGCATTTGTCAAATAAGCAATGTAGGAGACACATATTCCAAAAACCTTTTGGAGTCTTTCTTTGATCTGAACAAAGTTAGTTAGTTTAATAAATTCTAGACTTAATCCCTTGTTTTCCAAACAATAATTATTGTCATTGAATCACGCACTGATAAAGAGGGACAATTTCCAGTGGAGTAGTGAATTTAGCCTGCTTGTTGTATTCACAGGCATAACTGTGAATACTACCAGCATTATATTACAACATTAATTAGGTCATTTTAACACAGTCTGATCAGAGGTCCCCCAATTAGTGCGACTTGAGAAGTTTCATAGTTTATTTGCAAATCAGCTGTATTTGTCAAGCCAGATGGATGAGCAGATGGAGGTGATGAGCACAAACCACAATGAGCCTGCCATTACTTCCCAGCCATATGCTTAATATGACATGTTACAATTACACTGTCACAATAGAGCCTCGTTTATCCAAATTTCAGGCACCATCTAGTTGTGTCATATTGCTTTGACACAGCACAATCTAACTGATCCTAATTTTAGATATCTGTTAGATTGTGCTAATGGTTTCTCTTAATAAAAGTTTTTATACCAGTTGTAATAAGTCAGTGAAAAATCTCAAACATTTTCTTGCTTTGCATTACAGCAGCAACCCATATCTGATCATAAAAGCAATTCTCAATTCCCGCTGTGGCAGAAACCCTGGCTGAGAAACACATATCTTATTAGGGATGTATCTGAAGTATTTTATGTATGTTTTTTCCTTTTAGAAAATAGTGACCTCCTAAATGACATATACAGCTAGAATTTATACTCTTAAAGAAGCCATTTGTATTGAAGCTTCTGCTATTCTGGTCACTTTCTTGATGCAGATTTGGAGCCTGCAAACATTTTTTCTGTGATATACCTTGAAGAGTTATGTCAAATCTACCTTTCTGTATCAAGGGACCAGATACTTGCCACAGTGGCAAGATGGTAGATGAGTGAGTACAGTATACTTACAGGTAGCTAAATGTGGTATCTATACTTGTGTGCTGTGCCTGTGTGTGTATGCACGTGTGTGCATGTTTACATCCTTTCATGGATGAGAAATTAAGAGGTTTTGATAGAATGAGTTTATGTGCTTGTGTACGCACCCATCCACCGACAGCACTGTCACCGACAGCACTACTTTCTTCTGCCCCCTACAGTTTCCTTAATCTTAGTTCCTGGTGGTTGAGGGTGGTGAGTCATTGAAAACATGTGACATTGGTTTCCATGACAGTTTGGGGTCACCTATGCCTTCCATCCCTCTACACTGAGCTACTACATCACAGTTAATTCAGAGAGCAGACGTAGTTGAAGGTTTTGTCAAACATTACATTTAGATAAAGACAAAGGTAAAGTGTGGAAAGGAGGGTGAAAAAGGACAGGGGCAACAAAGTGAGGAGTGAAGGATGTGAAGGATGATAAACGGAGAGGGATGAGGGAAGAAGAAGGTATAGGACTGGAAGGAAGAGTAAAAAAGGGAAGAGATGATGTAAGAGTAAAGTGGTAACAGCAACATTGTAATGTGGCGAACACCTGCAATGTGGGGAAAAAAAAGAAAAAAAAGAAAAAAAAAACAGCAAAACTGTAATATGACTGAAAAATTGGGTGAACCATTGGGACTTTGCCAGGATCACACCATAGCTCTAGACGTTATAAATGGCCAGGAGGAGTTTGATTTTTTTTTCTTCTTTTTTTAAATGGCAGCTTGCCAGTGTCTCATACATAGTCAAGTAAGGTGAGGCTTTTATATCAGTTTGCTAGGTGGAGACAAGATAAGGAAACTGTGTTTTGCTGATCTAAAAGGCTGACTGCCAGACAATGATAGAGAGACAGGGAGACGCAGAGCGACATAAAAGAATATATCAGACAAAAATTGTCATGTGTAAATGTAGTATATCCACTGGGTTAGACCAATAGCAAATATAGCAAGATTCCAAATATTGAGATGTTGGGGTGTTTTTTTCATATTATAAAATCTATTTTTCTTATGTTTGACCCAAAAATAATTTCTCCTGAATGGAGTGATCCAAAAAGGAATGAAGCATTTATGAGGAAAACCCTGGACATAGTGAGTGCACACATAAGGTGAAGTATGGTTTAGTTATAAGCTGTCCTGCAGACCACGAGGAGATAAGAACACTCCACTTGTCCCCAACGTTTGGCTGGCTTTATCTAAAATGTGATTTTTTTTTTTTTTTTTTTACCTTCCCCTTTGTTTTTCCATCGTTTATTTATTGACTCTCTCTTCTCTATGAAGGTTGTACAATTCAGTGCAGGCCTGAAATTATCTTGACCTTACCACAGGCTCTTGTAGCACACATTGATATTTTTCTCTGGGAAAATAACCATTACACTTGAATGAAGCATAAATCACGTGGTCCATGGTAGGTTTTCTGCGTTGCTGATACCATCAAAGAAAGACAATAATAAAAGAAAGGAACTGAATTTTAGACATATAAGGAGCAATACATGTACAAGGATCAATGCAACAGTAGATGTAGATGCAGTATAAAATACTTCTATTGTAATACTTATATTGGAGAAATATCTAAATGTATTGGTAGCAGCGGTTCAGAAATATTGTCATATAAAGCAACAGTAACATTACCCATATGGATGTTTATTTCATGCCTGGTGTACAACAACAGCTCAGATTCATATGAATAGCACATTAGATCAGAGTAAATGTGGTTCTTATCATCATACAGCATCATTTCTGTACTTTTGTCAGTAAAAAAAAAGAAAAGTTGATTTTAATCATGGATTTTTGTTGAGAGGCATTAAGGATTGGATAGTTTGCTGAAGGCCATTTGTAAATCCAGTTCAAATGTGATAAAATGGTAATACCAGGATGTTGCAGTAATTAAGATACCCAGCTGTCTTTTCAATATCCTCCATTCAATAAGGCTGATCAGATTTTAGCGGGTCCCTTTTCACTCAACCGTCATCAATTTGCCAGTATTCATGGGCCCTCTGGGCCATTTATTGACAGGGTGATAGAGGGGGATGAGGGTAAAATAAGGTCTAATTTCAGTGTGCAAGGTTGAAAGAAGGTTTAATTCTCATCATACATTATATTTGCTTAAAGCAGCAGTAGACTCATTTCTGCTCTGCTTTGTAGTTCATTGCAGTGATATTAATGATAAATCCTTGCAAACATGGCTAACTTCCCTGCTGGTTGCTATTTTTAGTGAGTGGAACTTCTCTATGACATCTGAACACACTGTGAGATGGAAATATGGGGCTATAAATTGAGTAATTGACAGTGAAGGTTTAATTTCACTTCCGTGATTTTTTTTTATTTTATTTTTTTGATTGCCCTCACAGGTAGGATACCTGTTCAAATTAGCTAGCTCCAACTAGCCAAACACCCACTAGTTTGGCATCTGTATTCATCAGTGCCATAAGGCCAGACCAATTTTAATATTATTTTATGGCGGTGGCATTTTTCATCCAGCCAGTGTCCAATAACTTCCAACTTAGATTTTATGGCTTTGCACATCCTCTCTTTTTTCCCTATGTTTCAGTCTGTCCCTACTTACCTCCTGCTTAGAATTATCCCTCTTTATTTTCATTTTCTTCTCTTTATCTTTCTCTCTATCTTTTCACAATTGACTCATTCAGTAATTTTTGACCCTTTCTCTTCCTATACTCCTTCTTTTGTTTTTCTCTTCCCTTTCCTCCTCTCATCTTCAGTTTTTTCCCCTTTTTTTCCATTTATGACCTGCTGCAGTGGTCTGGGTAATGAAGGCAGTGTTATAAAGTATGGGACGTGCCTTGGGGCAGACTCACAGCCTGTGTATCGGCAGATAGAAAAATTGAAATAGGATGAGGATGGAGACAGAAGGGCATAGACTGAAGGACTAGAAGGCCATGAAACAAAGAAATGATCCAAGATTAGAAAAAAAAATACAGAAAAACATTATGGCAACAAAGAACATCATTGCTAGTATGAGAACATTTCTTCTGACTTTGCCTAAATTTTTACAAAATCTTTTACAGGCTAACTATACATGATGAGGGGGTAAAAAACAAGAAAACTGCAAATGCCTATTCAGTGCAGAAAATAAACCAATATTCATATCACCTTATATATCACTTGTAAGAAGAAGTTGTCTCTCTGAGGACAGATCCAGCTTGGTAAGAGAAAATCTTGAAATAGTGATGATATTCAGAGATAGCAGACAGTGAAAAAGACATGAAATGAGAGAATAATGCATTGTTATGGAAGGGAGAGAATTGGCTTTTTTCATGGAATATAAGAATCCAACACTTAAAATCACACATTGTTGAGAAAAAAAATAGAGAGAGATATGCTTTTCTTGTACTTAAGAATATATTTTGTGCAACAGAGAAACAGGACATCATAAAGCTTCTAACCTCAGTCCAAAGTGAATCAGAGTAAGTGAATGGTAACCTAAACCCAAAATCAGTTCAGAACTGTTCTGTAAAACTTTTGCAAGTGTTATAGCCTGGGGAAACAATCTCTGTCTCTATATAAAAAGTAGGACAACAAACCTGGAAGAGAAACAGACAGATAAAGAATGTAAAGAAAGTGGCAAGTAAACCAGAAAATAATGCTAGCAAAAATCTGAAATGGGTATCTAGGTGCACTACCACAAACTCAAGGTGGTAAATTTTGTTAAGAGTGGGCTAACTCAGCACTTTCTGAGTGCAGGCAGAGCTTGTGGTGAGGAGAGCTGCACAAATCAGTCTGGAGAGTAGGCAATAACCATCACAGCAACAGGCGGGTGGGGTTATTCTGTCCTAAAGCATTGCCTAATAGGTTCTATGTTTTGCTCTGGGCAAGTTTTAAAATAATACTTGGAAGACTGTGGGTGGTGTGAAAAGCAGTATTTTGGTTCAGCATAGCCTCCATGGTGGAGTTTTATCCTTTTTGTAAAGAACACTCATTTCAATAACTATCCATCTATCTATCTATCTATATATATATACAGGTATATATATGTGTGTGTGTATATATATATATACACATACATACATGCACACACACATACATAAATATATATATATATATATATATATATATATATATATATATATATATATC
>VUQI01040354.1:0-10811 GCA_015106735.1 Paratilapia polleni | reverse complement strand
GAGTTTGTTCAGTTGGCACATCTAGTATCATACTTTTCACAGCAGACTTGAGTTCTCTGGTCATTCAATTCAATTCAATTCAATTTTATTTATATAGCGCCAAATCACAACAACAGTCGCCTCAAGGCGCTTTATATTTTAGGGTAAAGACCCTACAATATTACACAGAAAACCCCAACAATCAGATGACCCTCTATGAGCAAGCACTTGGCAACAATGGGAAGGAAAAACTCCCTTTTAACAGGAAGAAACCTCCAGCAGAACCAGGCTCAGGGAGCGGCAGTCATCTGCCGCGACCAGTTGGGGATGAGGGGAAACAGAAGAGAGCAAAGGGAGACAGGACAAAAGACACACTATGGGAGAGAGACAGAGTTAATAATAGCTAATGATTAAATGCAAATGGTGTATAAACACATGGAGAGTGAAAGAAAGTGAGGAAGAGGAAGTGCTCAGTGCATCATGGGAAGCCCCCAGCAGCCTAAGCCTATTGCAGCTTAACTAAGGGATGGTTCAGGGTCACCTGATCCAGCCCTAACTATAAACTCTATCAAAAAGGAAAGTTTTAAGCCTAATCTTTAAACTAGAGAGGGTGTCTGTCTCTCGAATCCAAACTGGGAGCTGGTTCCATAGGAGAGGGGCCTGAAAGCTGAAGGCTTTTCCTCCCATTCTACTTTTAAATACCCTAGGAACCACAAGTAAGCCTGCAGTCTGAGAGCGAAGTGCTCTATTGGGATAATATGGTACTATGAGGTCTTTAAGATATGATCGGGCCTGATTTTTTGAAAATGAATAAATGGGCTGCTGCCAGTGCTTGTAAGGCCGGTGTGCAGTGGCCCTTCAAACCGGCCCATAGCCTGTATAATTATATCGACAAAGATAAAAAAATTATATTGACCCATCGGCCCACAAGTGCGTCAGCCCACGGGGGAAATGCCCTGTACGCCAAATTACCAGTCCAGCCCTGGTAGTGTACAGAAGCAAAATTTCAAAACATGCATCATTGGCCAAAATAATTATGGACCTCACTGTATCCTTGCTCTGTTCAACACAAATAAAAAAGGATTACATTCAAATAATGACAGAGAAGGAGCAGGAAAGCAAAGAGACTCAGAAAAGGAAAGCTTTTAACTTAATTCTCATGCAACCTGTTACTGCAGATTATTTATGCTACTGCCCATTGGCATGGTTTTTAAACTATTGTTATCTGATTGTAGCCCTCCAAGCTTCTTAAAATGCACATACTATGTAGTTTAGCAAAATGAAAAAGGACCTTGGCATTTCTAAAACCCTGCGCACAGCTAGCTTCCACTGAGCGCTTCAAAAGTCCTGCTCCAGTTTAATCTGCAAATAACTGCCAGTCACTGTAAACTTGTGCATTTTGAGAAAATTGTTATCATTTCGTGTTTGCCCAAGTCTATTAAAAAAAGGTACCATCACATAGATTGACCTTCCAAAAAATAATGCACTGCAAATTTCACCACAAAAGCCAATACAAAATAGTTACTGAACTTCTAAAAAGAAACCTAAGAGTAGTCACTGAAATTAAAAAAAAAGAGGCTAGATATCTTTTCACATGTAAGCATATTTTCTCTTATTGAAATTCTGTCTCCACAATAGTAGAAAAAAAAACTTCAAGGAGTACTGTAATTGAGTCATTCAGTCAAGAAAAATCTGTTTACATGCGCTTGCACCAATGAAAACATGCACTGACAATTGCTGCAGTTTTCTCTGCACCACGGCCTCATATTTTTCAAACAAACTGACTTCCATTACAGTTGAACAAGTGTGTCGACTTTGGTGCTGTGAACATAAAGCAATATAGTCAGAGGGATATTGGTGGTGGCCTCAGAGCTGATGTGCACAGATATGTGTGGAACAGTTATGTGTGCTGTTATATAATATGTCTCCATCAGATGTATTGCTGCTTCCATACCAAGTAATGCTCATTCATTTTCTTTATCAATCTAATAAAGAACCAAGTGTGTACAGTAAAAAACTCAGAAGACAGAGGTACATATAATGTTTTGATTGTTGAAAACGTTAATTTTAACATCTAAATTGTTGAAAAGTTGCACACAACTGTACGTCAGAATTTAGTATATTGGCTTCTTAATGTTTTTTGCATGTCCTATGAGAAATCAAAAGCTTTTATTACATGACCTTTATTCATATGGACTATCATAGAGTTATCAATTTACCCTGGAAAAGGAAACCAAATAATAAACTGAAGGAATTACATAGTTGTGCAAAGTATTCCTCTGATCAATGGGATGCTGATTTCCTGCTGTGAGCTGTGGATTGGGCAGGTGGTACAGAAACAGATGTAGTACACAGAAGCCAAGAATAAAGAGAGTGAGAGAGATAAAGGAAAGAATAAAGAACCAGTGGATACTATGAAAAGGATAAATCTGAAACATAAGAAGACTGGAGTATGAAGAAAATTAGGAGCAAAAAGAAAGAATTAAAGAGAAAATTGTCAATAATAGAACCACAATATGCTTTTTTCTTTATTCTGTGGCTGTTGTGACATGTTTCATTTGTGCACTCTTGTTTCAAACCATCCATATTCTGCTGCTTATTCAGGTACGGGTCGCGGGGGCAGCAGTCTAAGCAGAGACACCCAGACCTACCTCTCCCCGCCATTTCCTCTAGCTCTTCCAGGGGGACACTAAGGCGCTCCCAAGCCAGCCAAGAGATATAATCTCTCCAGCGTGTTCTGAGTCTGCCCCGGGGCCTCCTCCTGGTGGCACATGGCCTGGAGCACCTCACCTAGGAGGTGCCGGGGAGGCATCCTTGTCAGATGGCTCT
Source organism: Paratilapia polleni (assembly GCA_015106735.1). Lineage (NCBI taxonomy): Eukaryota > Metazoa > Chordata > Actinopteri > Cichliformes > Cichlidae > Paratilapia > Paratilapia polleni. The sequence goes on along the minus strand of VUQI01040354.1, from coordinate 8,003 downwards.
TTTCGATGTGAAGGAGTAGCCGCTCTACTCCGAGCTTTTCCAGAATGGTCAAGCTCCTCACCCTATCTCTAAAGCTGAGCCCAGCCCCCCTCAGAGGAAACTCATTTCCGCCACTTGTATCCGTGATTTCATTCTTTCGGTCACTACCCAGAGCTTGTGACCATAGGCGAGGGTAGGAACGCAGATTGACTGGTAAATCGAAAGCTTTACCTTTAAGGTTAACTCTCTCTTCACCAGAACAGACCGGTCCACATCACTGCTGATGCTGCACCAAACCGTCTGTCAATCTCCCGCTCCACTCTTCCCTCACTCATGAACAAGACCCCACAATACTGAAACTCCTCCACCTTTGCCTTGGTTACTGCCAGAGCCCCACTCCGCTTGGCCTGTTGGTACCTGTCAGCTGCCTCTGGAGTCCCACAAACTAACCATGCTCAATAGGACTTCTTCAGCTTGACAGCTCCCTTCACCTCTGGTGTCCACCATCTGGTTCAGGGATTATTGCCATGGCAAGTACCAACCACCTTGCGGCCACAGCTCCACATAGTCACCTCAGCAACGGAGGTGCGGAACATGGTCCATTCAGACTCAATGTCCCCGGCCTCCTTCAGAATGTTGTCATAGCTAGGTATGAGTTGAAGATCTCACAGACCAAGGCCTCTGCCACACGCTCCCAGCACACCCTCATTATACAGTTGGGTATGTCAGGCTTGTCCAGCGTTCTTCCCCACCACCTGATCCAACTCACCACCAGGAGGTGATCAGTTGACAGTTCTGCTCATCTCTTCACCCGAGTATCCAGAACACATGGCCGCAGATCTGACAATATATTACAAAATTGATCACTGACCTGTGGCCTAGGGTGTCCCAGTGCCACGCGCATTTAGAGATACCTTCATGTTCAAACATGGTGTTCGTTATAAATAAATAAAGTGTGGTTAGCACAGAAGTCCAGCAATAAAACACCGCTCGGGTTCAGGTTGGGCAGGCCATTCCTCCCAATCACACTCCTCCGGGTCACACTGTCATTTCCTACGTCAGCTTTGAAGTCCCCCAGTCGGACAATGAAGTCACAAGATGGGGCACCTTCCAGCACCCCGCTCAGGGACCCCAAGAAGGCTGGGTACTCTGAGCTGTTATTTGGCGTGTAAGCACAGACGACAGTCAGGACCAATTCTCCAACCCGAAGGCACAGGGAAACAATCCTCTCGTCCACTGGGGAAAACCCCAACATGCAAGTGCCAAACCGGGGGAAAGAAATAAGGTTTCACTTACAGTGAAGTGTAAGTGAGTTGACTTTAGTTTGTCTGTCTGTCTAAAATAATTGCTCATTTAAAATAAGAAACCAAAAATTATGAATTGAGTGCATTTTGAGTGAGCCATGGTTTGCAGCTAGGTTCACATGCATCTGTGTGCAGGACTACTCTTTCACCAGAGCTGTCACCTTTAAAATTACATACTTACAACTTCTGGATATGTCATTTAAAAACAAAGGAAGTTCTCCTGAGTTGTTTTTGTTTTTTTATTTTTTTTATCTTGGGCCTAAATGTATAATATGGGATTGGTTTCATCCTGTTATATTACTGATGTGTGATGGACAGGTTATTAATTAGCTAATTAGATTTAATATTAATTTAGCTGCATATTGTTGACTTTATTGTTGAACTCTACTAAGAATATTAGGACAGTCTTCCATTTGGGTGAATATAACAATAACAATAATCTTGTGTTTATTATCGGCACCTTATTCGAAGTAATAATAAAAAGAGGTAAACAAGTTCATAATATGTAGTGCTCAGCAGTTTTGTCAGAATGTTTCAAGTGTTAGCAACAGGACAGTTCATCCAGTGTATTGTGAAAATATGTTTTTTAGTGTTTCTGAAAAATATATTCTACTGCTAAACCTGCATCTCAAAATGAATATAATTGTCTCTCACACACACACTAAAAGAAAATCAAGGCTTTTATGCAATTTGTTGGTGTAATATCTTGGAAAGCTCTCAATCAATAATTAAATGGAGGCCAAACATGGCAGACTGGCAGTTTTATTGAAGGAAATTACTCACACACACTCATATTGAAAGCACCTATGTGCCGATTGGCTTGTAGCACTACACAGTGTGGTTATTGTACTGAACATATCTGAGGAATATAACAAAAACCTAGTGTCATTTCTCACGTGCATTTGAGAACTTTTACCCCCAGTAACTAAACAAACCATGTGGTCAGGCTGCTCTGCAGTGCTTTCATCAGCTTCTACGGGTTGTTGAGGTTGTTAGTGCTTTGCTGGCTGAATGAATTTAATCTGCCATAGTTGCTTAGCAACCTAAACTATGTGTATTTGTTTTTGTGTACTCGTCTTAGATGTCGTGTGTGGCATGTGTGTGTATGTTCACTTGCCTGCAAAATAATCCCCCTCCCATTTTGGCTTCTGGACTTTTGGATGTCACTAATACCTGACTAAATTAAAGTGGTTTTTGACAGTCATATGTAACATGTGATACACCGTGATTAAAAAGTTGCTTTCTATCACTGGATTTGCTTACAGTGGTCAAATGTATTTTTTACTTACTGGCTGCACATCAGCACATTAATACTGTTAAGGATATTCTTCTGAAGCAACAAGCACTGAGAGGGTCCAATTAAGGGAATTTTTAGCTCATTGCTTACTGGTTATCCATTTTTGGATATCGCAAGTAGACAAAAGTTATACTGGCTTATAAAGATGGGAGTCAGTCTAGCTGTGGGAGGCTAGAGGAATGATGGTAGTCAGAAACTTTTCTTTTTTTTCACAGCTTTTGTTTTGCATCCCCAAGTTTATAAACATCTCAAAACATAATTAAAATGCATTTTCATGATATGGGACTTAGAATATTATATATTATATTCGATCCTCCTAGAGTTGCTTAAATGAACCCACTTTGGCCTTGGAAAGATCCAATCATTTACCCAGTTCCAAGAGGAGGTGATGGAATTCAACCCTGCTTATGCTGACAAACAGCTGATTCTTTATTAGCCATTGAAGCACCTGCCAGACATGACATAAAACCAAGATATCATAAAGAAAAATGTTCTTCACATTTAAGAAAAGGTATCCCATTTACCTGCAAGAGTTGTGTGTGATGTACACCAGGTTTTGGTTTTAAAAGCATCATAACATTCACTGTTACACAGATGATACATAGCTAGAAACTTGGGAATCAGTTAATATATCCATTGCCTGGTCTGTCAGACATCAAAAGCTGACAAGCAGCACTCACAGCATGATCAATAAAACAAAAATATGTTAGTTGGAGTAGTATTATTTTATTCAGCCCCCCTTCTGTTCTAGTCCTCATTTGCCAGGTTTCACTCAATATAAATGTGTCTGCTTGTAGTTTAGGTCTTACATTAAATCCTTACCTGTGTTCTGACAACCAGGGGCCTGGGAAGATGTGGTCTTGCTTGTACCAGCTGAGAGCTACAGTATAACTTCCACAAGGCACTTTGAAAAAATGAGTCTATCCTTTTATCTCATTTCAGCTGCTCAACTGTGGTACTGTTTGTTTAGTTCTCAAGTAGTAGCCCATTTTAACTTGTGCAAAATTCTGTTTTGTTTTTGTTTTGTTTTTGGTGGTTTTTTCTTTGTTTTTTCTTTGTTTTAAATTTAAATAGGCATGTTCTTCTTTGACTTCACTTGTTGCTTGTGGGATTTACAGTACTGTGCATAAGGGTATTTTATTTTGAAAACTGAATGAATTTTCAATGCCATTGCTGTGTCTGACTTCCTGCCCTCCTTACCTACAGTCTGTGCAAAAGTCTTGAGCCACCACTCACTTCTTTATATTTTGCTGGGAAAATGAGAAATAGGTGCAGCAATTTATTGAACCGTGCAAACATGAATGGAAAAGGATCGTTCAGGAATAGTTCTCCAGGCTTTTTGAAGGACATTCCAAAGCTCTTCTTTGGATGTTGCCTGCCTTTTGTTCTGTTCTCTGTCAAGATGATCCCACCCTGCTTCAATAATGTTGAAGTCTAGGCTCTGGGGAGTCCAGTCCACGATTTATAGTTTTACATTGTGTGTTTTTCTATCCAGGTATGCTTTTACTGCATTGGCAGTGTGTTTGGAATTATTGTCATGCTGAAAATTGAAGCGGTTGCCAATCAGACACTTCCCAGATGGTATTGTATGGTCGATCAAAATCTGATGGTATTTTCTGCATTCATAATTCCATCAATTTTGACAAGATCCCTAACACCACTGACTGAAAAGCAGACCCAAACCATGACAGAGCCTCCAATGTGTTTTGCACATGGCTGTAGACACTCACTGTTGCATCTATCTTCCTTGACCTCCTCCATACATACTGACAATGACTTGAACCACAAATTTCAAATTTGGAGTCATTACTCCATAAGACCTGTTTCCACTGATTTTCAGTACAGTTCTTGTGTAATCTGGCATGTCTCAACCTTTTCTCCTTGTTTGTCTTCCTTAAGAATGGCTTCTTGACAGCCACTCTTCCATACCATTTATGATGAGGCTTTGGGAATCAATAGATGGACCAACTAAAGGGCCTGCTGCATCTCTCTGGTTGTATGTCAGGTCTTTGCTGGATTTTTTCCTATTTTAATGGCATGACTAGAAGTAATAAATGCATGAACTAGTTTTTCAGCATCATACTAATCAAATACATTGATTAACTGATCATCAGCAAATGTGAGCACCTCTAAAAAAAAGCAGACGTTTTGGCAGTTTATGTTGTGTTAATACATTGTCAAGGACAAAAGACATCAGCAATGATCTTAGAGAAGGAATTGTTGCTGCCCATCAATCTGGGAAGAGTTATAAGGCCATTTCCAAACAATTTGAAATCCATCATTCTGCAGTGAGAAAAATTATTCACAACTGGGAAACATTCAGACAGCTCCCAATCTTCCAAGGAGTGGACAGCCCAGCAAATTCACCCCAAGTCCAGACCACGCAATGCTCAGAGAAATTGTAAAAAGCCAAAGAGCTACATCTCAGACCCTACAGACCTCAGTTAGCATGTTAAATGCTAAGAAAATGCTAGAAACGACTGAACAAGTATGGCTTGTTTGGAAGGTTGCCAGGAGAAAGCCTCTTCTCTCTAAAAAGAACATGGCAGCATGGCTTACCTTTGCAAAGTTGCATCTGAACAAACCACAAGACTTGAAATGTTTGGCCATAATCACCACGTTTGGCACAGTCCAAACACAGCATATTAGCACAAACACCTCATACCAACTGTCAGCACGGTGGTGGCGGGCAGATGATTTGAGTTTGTTTTGCAGCCACAGGACCTGGGCACCTTGCAGTCATTGAGTCGACCATGAAGTCCTCTGTATATCAAAGTATCATAGAGTCAAATGTGAGACCACCAGCAATTGAAATGCTGTGCCAAGACCCTAAGAGAGCTGTGTATAAACAAATGCTCACAATCCTCAACTGAAATAACGTTGGTGAGAAAAGTTGTCCAAAAGTCCTCCACAATGATGTGAGAGACTGATCAAGTTTCAAGATAGGCTATTGCTGCTAAAGGTGGTTCTAAGAGCTACTGGTTCATGGGCTGTACTTAGATTTTCACAACTGCACAGAGTCATGTGAAAACTTTCTTTTTTACATGACTGCATTTGCGAGGTTGACATATTCTCTTTGCAATATATATATTTTTGTGACTACACGCTGTTTATAAATCAGGACCATAAGCTAGAATTAAAGCAGAGGTAGGCAGAATCTGGAAAAGGAAAAAGAGCAAAAGAATATCCCAAAAAAACAAAAAAATAAGAATTTGAGAATACAGCTCTCCTACAACTTTCCATTCTGGTCCTAAGCCCCACTCAAAGGAAAAGTGTGGGCATATAAACATGCTTCATAGCATGCACACACACAGACAAAAGTGGAACATCAGGGTTTGTAGATTGTGTTTCCCAATCACACACTTCTTTGATTTTTGCTTTACAACAAATTCACTGCTGTTTTCACGACCCTGAAATATCAATATTTGTATGCACATGCACCACATTTGTTCTAATGTCATTGTTTCAGTTTAATGTTCTTTCTGGCACCATACACTTGGGCAAATAGCTGAACCAAAAGAGCAGCAAATTATTCAGCACTTAAAAGTTTCTTGTTTCTTGTGTGTGTGTGCATTCTGTGGTAACACAAAGAGTCCTTGAAGAAATAAGTGACAAAGAGGATATTTCTGTAGGTTGCAAATCAGTCACATGTTCAAAATAATAAACAAGATGTGACAATAATGACAAAGACAAGACAAAAATCAGGCAGCTTGTACAGAATTATTTGAGAGTGGGTGGGGTTCTGGCAGATCACTGGGGGATCACTCTGTTATTTTAATGGCCTTAATAAAATGACAATGTCCACAAAGGATAGAAAAAAACAACAGACTACAGTTTAACGTGCTGACACTTATGAAACTGTCACCAACTGACCAATGACTTATACTAATATTGAATTTAGAGATTAATTAGATAACGTCTTGATGAGTTCACAAGCACCAAATACATTCATTCTTTCATTCATTCATTCATTCTATTCCCTATTACAAAGGTGTCTTTGGTCCATTTGTCTTCATACCATGAATGATACTGCAATTTCCAATTTGGTTTCATTGTCAGGTTTCCTACTAGCACAAATTAAACAAAGTTTGTTTTATCAGCACTAAAAAGGTTCACATACCCTAAAACACAGATGTAAATTGTACACCATTACACTCTGCCTGCTTCCTGGAAAAAGGACTGTTTTACTGTATTCATGATAAAAGACAATCAGATGAAACCTGAATGAAATTATTATAGCTGCAGAATTATGGTGAACTGCATAGTATTATACATTTTTATAAACTTAATACTGAAAGCCATTTAATTATTAAAAAATACATAAATTATGTCTGTACTTTACATCTATGAAATAAATAAATATGACTGTAATAGAATAAGTGAGTCAACATAGTTAAATAAATAAATAAACAGATGTTTATTTCAGACCTACATTTTTTAAAAAGCATTACTTTGATTTATTTCAGCAGACTTTTATTTCCAAATGCAACATTTATTTCTCTTATTCTATAACGTAAAGGCACAATCAAAAGGAGTTAAGAGTCAAGCTGAATAATAACTCATTCTGCCTTCTTAATTTCTGTTACTGTTGAAAGCTTTTTTCTTTTAGTAAAAATGTAAAAAGTAAGTAAAGTAAGTAAAAATTTGTCAAAAGCCTACAGTAAACTAATCACTTCTCATCACAAAAACTCATATACTCATAATATTACAAGCATCAGACCATATGCTGTGCAATAGTATTTACACAAGATATCATTCTCGGCACTGTTGAAATTTGGTGCAAACTACTGCTGATGACTTCTTCTCTTCTCAAACTGAACACAATGCGGCCATAATATTATTGGCATATTGGCATATTACTGGCATTCCCACCAAGCTTTCCTAGTCTTACTGACCAGTCTAAGACTGTCATGGTATATACCAACATTAAAGCATTCACTGCAAGCTACTGCAATGCTCAGTGGATACATACAGAACACAGAACGAGTGCTGGATTAAAATGGTGTGGTGTGTGTTAGAAAAGCAGTCAGTGTCAATACAGTATGAGAGAGGATTACAGATCAACTCAGTGGTGCTCTGGTTAGACATCCTCTGTGATAAGACAGCAGCATCAGAATTCCCCATCCTCTGTCTCTACCATCACTCCATCTCAATCTAGCCTCCACTCCATCTCTCCACCTGTATCACCACTGTCTTTTTTTCTGCTGTGAACACAGACATGAACACACACACAGACACACACACACAGGCACACACACATATACACACACACACACCCACAAGGACAGCCGTCTCTCTGTGGTGAGCTAGCTGCTATTGATTGAATCTGAGAAGATGTCTGAGGAGGAGAGTACTGTTCAGGGCATGGGGAATAGACTACTCTCAGCTCTCAGCTAATAGATAGCACAGATTGCCTCGGTCTG
>VUQI01040353.1:0-16961 GCA_015106735.1 Paratilapia polleni | reverse complement strand
TCTTTAGATGTTGATCTGGGTTCTTTTGTGACCTCCTGGATGAGTTGTTGATGAGCTCTTGGAGTAATTTTGGTAGGCCGACCACTCCTGGGAAGGTTCACCACTGTTCCATTTGTGGATAATGGCTCTCACCGTGGTTCACTGGAGTCCCAAAGCCTTAGAAATGGCTTTGTAACTCTTTCCAGACTGATCGATGTCAATGACTTTGTTTCTCAGCTGTTTGTTTAGATCGTGGCATGATGTGTGTTGCTTTTTGAGATCTTTTAGCCTACTTCACTTTGTCAGACAGGTTCTGTTGAAGTGATTTCTTGATTCAACAGGTCTGGCAGTAATCAGGCCTGAGTGTGGCTGGTAAAATTGAACTCAGCTTTCTAAAAAATGTGGTTAATCCCAGTTGATTCATGATTTAACAAGGGGGGCAATTATTTTTTCACAGAGGGCCAGGTAGGTTTGGATATCTTTTTTTCCTTAATCAGTGAAATCATCATTTAAAAACTGCATTTTGTATTTACTCAGGTTATCTTTGACCAATATTAAAATTTGATGATCTGAAACATTTAAGTGTGACAAATATGCAAAAAACTAAGAAATCAGGAAGGGGGCAAACACTTTTTCATACCACTGTAACATAGTCTGAATACTTTCTCCTGTAGGTGTTGGTAATCTTTCAGATTGGCTGTTTTACTCTTGCAGATAGTAGAAAGATGTAAGATGGTGGTTTCTTTGTTAGAACTTGGCTTAGGTTATTTCTTGAATTTGAATGCTTTTTTTAATTAATATTTTTTTTTTGACATTTTTTAATATTTTAGTAAAAATAATAAGTGTTAGGTCTCAAGACCTTGCTAGGAAGCTAACATGAATTTATGCTTAGTTTTTGATTGTGAAGTTTTTAAAAATCTGGATTTTAACTTTTACATGATTTTGTTTGTTGTTGCATAGTTTCCGTATAAAAGATCTGTGGTAATCTGTTTTTGTGGGTTTTTACTTTTGTCTCACATGCTAACATTACAGTTAGTAAGTCTTATACCAGATGTAATGTTTTGTAATAATTTCTTCATCAGTCTCAGGCGTGGCCAGTATTACTGAGTGGGGAGGACCTGATAGCCATTGCTCAGACTGGAACAGGGAAAACACTGGCCTACCTGCTGCCAGGATTCATCCACATGGATGGACAGCCTGTGTAAGTGTAGGATCTTACTTTTTAGCACATTTTAAAAGTAGTAGGTGCTACTTTCCCAAGTAATGAAAGCACTCTTTCTTTTCATTTCTTTTAGAGGTGGACACCTAGAATAATCTTGCCTGTTTGTCTGCTAAGTCCTTGCTATCTTCTTGTTCTCTTCTTCATTGATTAGACCTAGAGCTGAACGAGGTGGACCAGGCATGTTGGTGCTGACTCCTACCAGAGAGCTGGCTCTCCAGATTGAAGCAGAGTGCAACAAGTACCGCTATAAGGGTTACAAAAGGTCTTAAGTCACTAAGAGTGAGCTTTAAACTAATAATTACTCATGATACAGAGATGGTATGATAATGACTGTTCCTTCTGCACCTCTCTCAGTATCTGTATCTATGGCGGAGGTGATAGGAGAGGCCAGATCAACCTGGTGAAGGGCGGGGTGGACATAGTGATTGCCACACCAGGCCGACTAAATGACCTACAGATGAATGAGCTCATCAACCTTCGCTCCATCACTTACTTGGTCAGCTGTTGTCCATTCATGTTTGTTTTCCAGAAGGTTTCTGTAGGTCCACTGTCTAGGTGTTTAAAAAAAATAAATAAATAAAAAAAATAAAGTGCCTTTGTAACATTTGACAGGAAGCCTAATTCAATAGGAATCATATTCCTCAGAAAAGCAATCTGTGGTCACAAACTCTGCAGGTCATAACAGGTTTCAACACAACATTCCTATGACCTGCAGGGTAAAAGTAAAGTATTTTTGGCAAGTAGATGCCCTGTTTGGGCTAGCAGTTGGCCAATTGCTCATGGAAACTTGACTCACTACTCTCTAATGAGTCAGTATTTTCAAATTAAATTACCAATAAAAGCCTTCAGCAAACCACCTGTTTGGATAGTTTAAATGTGAAGAAGAGCAGCAATGTTTTGTTTTTTTTTGTTGTTTTTTTGTTCTCCAATCTCCAGCTAGTGAAAATACAACTCAATTAAGAAGAGGCTAAAATAAATAAAAATGAACTGCAGCTGACAGCAGCCACCCTGTCTCTTTTTAGCAGGAATACCTGCAGCATGCAGGGGTGAGTCTAAAGGTCTGAAAAGGGATGCATAGGATGGATAGATTTACAATATAAAATATAAATCTATTAATAAATTATGCCATATTCTGACAGATTAAGTTAGCAGTGTGCAACATAATCAAATTTACTTTTTTTATGCCAGTAAAATTATACAAGAGGCCAGTGAAAGTCTGATCTGCTGGCCAGGTAGACAAAAATGTTTTGTTGAGCACTGCATAGCTGTTGACACATCGAGTATAGTAAGTTTTATGTTCTATGTTTGGCTTCTGTGTGTGAGTTTCATGTTGTGTGTGTGTGTGTGTGTGTGTGTGTGTGTGTGTGGGAGAACAGACAGATTGTTTTTAGTAACTATTTCTCTTTTAAAAGGTGCTGGACGAGGCTGACCGTATGTTAGATATGGGCTTTGAACCCCAAATTATGAAGATTCTTCTGGACATCCGTCCAGACCGTCAGACTATCATGACCAGGTATAAGCAATTTAAACATGTTTGTCGTCAGTAGTAATGAATGTGTTGGGACATGAGTACACATCCATCTCCAGAGAGAAAGCATTTAAATGGCTGACTTTATGCATGAGAACCATCCAGTTGTAGTTGGTGTTCAGCCACAGTTCTAGTAAGTACATCACAATAAATGTAGTATATTGATAAACCCTGGGAATATGATACAAAGGGGATTACTTTTTTTTAAGAGAAATGTATATATAAAATCTGTCACAACCGTACATTTGATTTACATTTTACAAAAGTTAAGCAATGAAGGAAATGACTATCACAAGTGACTGCATAATTCACACTGAATTTTGTCACCTTATTTCTTGCAGAAGTGCTACAGAGTCGTATAATCTATGTCTGTTGTCTCTCATGTTTCAGTGCAACCTGGCCCACTGGTGTGAGACGATTGGCCAAATCCTACCTAAAGAATCCCATGATGGTTTATGTGGGCACCCTGGACTTGGCGGTAAGTGGAAATGAACGCAGTCAGTCAATTAAATGTCTTGACTGGCTATTTCTTTGTTTGCATGTTCTACTTTGATCCAGCTGGGTACTGGAGAGAAGTTTTGTGTCTGACAATTAAAAGTACGACAATTGAGAATTTGTTCGTTATTTATTCTTGCTACTCTTTTATCTTCTTGAATAACTTTCAAATGCTGTGTCCCAACTTGGAATATGTTTACAATGCTACCTGTGTTTCTCTACTTCTTCAGGCTGTTGACACAGTGCAGCAAACAGTGCTGATTGTTCATGAAGAGGAGAAAAAGTCATATGTGTTTGACTTTATCAGAAACATGCAGCCAGAGGATAAAGTCATCATCTTTGTTGGCAAGAAGCTTGTGTGAGTGGGGAGTCACTATCAGAACATTGCAAACAAGGGAAGAAGTTCTCTTTTGGCTGTTAACCACTCTTTTATTGGTAGTTAAACACATCAACATCATCAGAACTTAATACCTACATTAACAGTATCCCTTTGTGTGTGCTTGTGTCTCCGTTTTTATTCAATATCAGAGCTGATGACCTGTCCAGTGACATGTGTCTGCAGGGACTGGCTGTGCAGAGTCTCCATGGTGACCGTGAACAGTGTGACCGTGAAGAAGCTCTCAAGGACTTTAAAGAGAGTATGTAACGGGAAGGAAAAAGTGCTTTGTTACAGTTTGCATGACACTAACAGAGGAAAATGGAAACATATTTTTGTCTTTAGCCAGTGCTTTTACTTGAGACTAAAGACTACCACAAGTAGAGGCTGAAGGATCAAAGTGATCACAGAATAAGTATTATATCTTTTTTCCAGGTCGAGTTCGTATCCTCGTGGCCACAGACTTGGCATCTCGAGGGTTGGATGTCCATGACGTAACACACGTCTTCAACTTTGACTTCCCACGTAACATAGAGGAGTACGTCCATCGTGTGGGCCGCACTGGCCGAGCAGGGTAAGGGGGTGTATTTACAGCCTTAATTCGCATCGTTGGGCTGTTCTTATTATCTTGTGATGTTGATGCATTTTTTTTTTGGTTCCAGACGTTCAGGTGCTGCTGTCACCCTTGTAACAAGAGAAAACTGGAGAATGGCACCTGAGCTAATTCCCATCCTGGAGCGAGCAGGACAGGTTGGCATGCACACATTTTGTGTTGACATAAAATGTGAAAGTGAAAATGCACTTTTAACTGAATGTTTATTCAAAATGTATTGGGGCTGTTGGGCAGTCAGGACATGTATACCTTTTGCATTTTTATTTATTTATTTTTTCTTTAAAAGGTTAAATCTATAAAATGAATCCTTGTGCAGGAGGTTCCAGAGGAGCTGGTGCTTATGGCAGAAAGATATGAAAACCATAAGAGGGAGAAGGAAATGTGCAATCCAAGGGGAGGACAGGTTCGACGAGGTGGAGGAGGAGGGAGGAGAAATGGTGGCAGGGACCGTGGCCAAAACTGGGGATTCTAATACACAACTGTCCAAGTAAGTGTACGCATAGCACAAATTTTCCCACAGTCTGGCATGAATAAACAGCAGTGAAATTTACTGTATTTTATGTGTTTGGTATTTTGAAATTACTGCAGTTTGGAAGGATGTTAATTATTTTTTTATTCCTTTCTCAACAGGGTGGAGCAGGGTCTGAAACTACCTGCGTTTCTTTTGAATGTGCATTTCTGTTATTTGTTTTCTCTGACTGAAAGTTTTGTTTTTGCTGGATTATATGTATGATTATTGGATGGCAGCTGCACCTCATTATGTTGTCCTGTTTGAAAAAAGTTTAAAATGCACATTTGTTTTCTGTCATACTCAATATGTTATTATTCAGAATGTTTGTTTGGTTTTTTTTGTAATTTTTTGGTTTTGGAAAGTAATAAATTGCTATTTTAAAGAGAAATGACAGAGTATTAATTATTGGATTAGCAGCTCTAAACTATTGGATTATAGTAACGATTAAATCTGCTCTCTCACTTGCCTACAATAATGGTTAAATAATCATCTGGAGAATGCCAGAGGTAAAAACTTTTTTAAATTATCATTAAAAAAATGTAGAAAAAGGAAACTCAGATATTTTAAAAATGTTTTTTTTTTCCCCAACAGGAAGTGATGCTTTGCATTGGGACCAAGAGCTTGTCTGCAGTACTTGGACAAAATGTTTTATTCTATAGTAGGGATCTGATTCAAAAGAAAATCTAAGTATGAGCACTGCTGTTGATTTCTGTAAAAATGTATATTTCAAAACCTCAAGAGTTGGGTTGTGCCAGCTATTTTGTGTGTGTGTGTGTGTGTGTGTGTTTGACAGCTGAATACAGAATAGAAGTGTAAAACTTGAGCCTGTCAGCACTTTGTAATAAGCAAGCGGTGTAATTGAGGACAATAAACACACAATCTTTCTGCTACTTTCTGGCCTCCGGGCAGCCTTTGGTTTCCTGCTCATTTCAGTCAACGTGTAAACCAGCTGAGAAGATATTTGGAACTTTGTTTTTATAAAATCCATTACCAAAATTTTTTTCCGCACAATTGTCGCAGGGTAAAGCTGATGAAAGACAAAAATTTAATTAAAATGTCATGTAGGCTGTTTTATTCATATCCACATTACAGAGCTGCCTCCATAGATTTTGCAAGTTGTTTTTCATTCTCAGCTGAAATGAATGGAAACGAGTATATGCTGAATTCTGCTGTGCTCTGCAGATTGGGTTGGCTGCTGCATGAGCTTCTGTGGTGTGTATGGATGCTGATTACCTCAACCTCAGTTAAGATGCCATTGTAAGGTATATATCTTATAAATATGAGGTATATTCATTTTGGCTTCTTGATAAAGTAAAGGTAATTTAATATAGCTTACAAATCTGTATGGACAATGAAAATAATGACATTTGCTAATTAATAGCTGTGACTTCATATTTTCTTTATTTCACATAATATTCTGAATTAGTAGCTGAAGTCATGGAATTACAGTTAACCAGTTAGCTAAAGTCAAACTGGACACACATTAAAGACACAAATTAAGATTGACTTGGTATAAAGTATAATGGGTAAACAAAAAACAATGAAAACGTTCAGTTGTAAAAGATCAACTCATGACTTAAAATAGTTAATTATTGTAGTAGTATTTCTTACAATTGTGTTGCAAACCTAAACAAAATGGGGCCCGTGAAAGGGCATTAAAAATATACGACTCAAAAAGTTAAAGGAACACTTAAATCACACATTGGATCTTGAGAAATGAAATATTCAAGTTGAAAATACATTGTATAATTTGTTGACTATAAAATGATGTAACAACGATCAGTGGAAACCAAAATCATCAACCTTCTGATGGCTGGATATGAATTCGCACCAAAAATGAAAGTAAAAAATTGTGAAGTTTTGTGCAGTATACATATGACAAGAAAAAAAGTAGATACGACAGTGAAATTGCTGAAAATGAATTGTGTTGCATAGTTGCTGGGTTGCCTATGCTTATTTGAGGCGTTTCAAACACTATAAGGCTTATGCAGTCACAAGCCCAGAGCTTAGTGTGCATTTTAAAGTTGCTGCTTGAAAATAGGAAAGCCCTTCTGACATTCTTCCCTAATAGTGTCGGACAGAATTTTGCACGCTTTATTGCCAGGACCAGAGAGCAGGTTCTGACTTGGGATGAAGAAATTTTGTAGTTCACCATTTTCAAGGTAACCTTTAAAGTCCTCCAGAAACAGCTGGAAACAATGGCTCAGATCTGACTCTCTCCAGTCGCGGTCTTTAGGTCTCAAGCAACAGGCATGTAAGAGTGTAGTTTTGGCATGGTAAGAGCAAAACTTGTTAAGTGAAGGGTTCCTTTCCTTCAGCAGATTTAGAAGGTGCTTTAGGAGCTTCAGACAGGACTTCCTGTGTGCAAAGAGAAAGATGCAGACCATTAGGGAGCCTTGGATAACTAAACTTGCACAAGATGACATGAGGGTAAATATTTTAATATGTACTGAATTCATTGTCCTTTTAAAAAGACAGAAATCTTCAAAAAATATTTTCTTGAGCCTGCTGTAGGTACTTGAAGGGGGTTCATGCACCTATAGCAAACATGGTCGCTATTGTACAATGGCAACTAGTTTGCCGAACAAAATTTTGGCCATGTTGTTCATTTTCCATCATAATGTAATAATTTAGGATTTAAAAAGCCCTTAAAACTAATCAAATTTAACTTGTTGCCTGTAGAAAGCTTGAATAAATGAAATGGACACATTGCTCTAACCTGCAGCAGCGTTCTCCAGCTTTTTCACAGCAAGTCTTCTCCGATCCGTGATTCTTCAGGATGGCCTTCTCAACATGAGAGAATGAAACTCGCCAAGCATCTGTACGTTAGAGATGGCAGAAGGGAACATGGGGATAGGGAACTTTTGAAGCTCTGTCAGCTTATATAGTGTGTATGTACATGATAAAACCATGCCCTATAGCCTGCCGGGATTCAATCTTCTCATAATACTGTATGTCCTTTGTCACTTCTGTAACTGTGAAAAGTCGCTTTATCTGTTTTGTTCAGACAGTTTACATGCAAAAACCCAGTGGCCCATTTCTGTAAATCACATTATGACATTTGGTTCACCAGCTGAAGGAAGTTAAACTTACCTTTAGTAAGAACACTGTCCTTTTCCACCATACCCTTGCCTTCATATTTTGGGACCAGATAATATGGCATTCGCCTGTACTCCTGCCTAACTTTGGTCCCTAGCCAGCCCACTATTTTAAGGCCTTCATTTGTGAAAAGTGGCCAGCTAGATTTAACCATAAGACAGAGAACAACATCCAGGGAAATTGGCACTGATTGTACTTTTGTGGTCAGGGTCACTGCAGGACAGCCTTTTTTCTTTTTCTCCACTTCCCATTCTGAAAGAACAAACAAACAAAAAACTAACTCACTCAAGATGTCCTGTGTACTAGATGCTGTATATATGATACTACAATATATCAGGTATGGATAAATAAATTCACATCTAAAATCAAGGCAAAAGAGGCATGTTAAATTAAAGGCAATGTCAAATTTAATTTCTTCCTCAAGCCCTCATTTACACTAGGATTGAAATTTCATTAAATGTAGTTATAATTTTGATACTCACCCGTAAATCTCTTGACACATTTCTTCACTTCGTCCCTGAACTCGCTGAGCATCTTACTGGCGGATAAAATGTCATCCTCTTGAAATTTCATCAGGGGGTTCCTGTCACGTTTTAACGCCACACTGTAAAATGCGCCATCTTCTCCGAATGGTTTAATGTTCACCCTTTCAACCAACATGGGCACCATGACGTCAAATTCATCAGGATTACAAATCTGTGTAACACACAAATCACAGTTAGATAATTGTATCAGATTGGGGTGCATTTCTTGCTACAAAACTTGTCCCTGACAGTTGATTGAGCAAAAAGACTTACCTTTAAATTTTCATAGTAGCTTCCAGTATGTAATGGTTCTTGTACTTCTTTAAAGGTTTTTGTATTCTCTTTTAAATGCTTGATTATATTTTGTACAATTGCATTTATGACTTGTGCTGCATTGGATCTGTCATTCCTCTTAATTTTCATGTTTTTCAGAGTCTCGTTAAGGATATAATCTATTGCAGCTTTTTCTTCAGTCATGTCCTTTTGGAAGTACTCAGAGTTCCCTGGTGGCATCTCCAGTGTCTTTATGGATTCTTCTGGTGACTTGGCTTTCCTAACACATGTTTTTGGTTTTCTGGTGCCCTTGGGTGTCTCTGGCTTTACTTCCTCTGCAAGTCGTTCTTGGGATTTTTCCCTTCCAGAACATTTCTTTGCTCTTGTGGTTTTTGGAGAGTCCTTTTTTGTCATCATTGTAAGTTGTGCTGTTGACTTGGTCCTGTCAGCACACGTTTTGGCCTCTGTGCTGTCTGTAGGTGTGCATTGCTGCTTGTTGATCTCTGTAAAATGGTTTGTAGTCTTTTCTCTTATGGTGCTCTCCGGAGACGGCTTTTCTACAGCATTGTTTGGATTTTTCTGCTCCCTTTTCTTTGGTGTCTGTTTCTTTGCGGTTTCATTCTGCTTCTCTTCTGTAAAATCTGGACATCTGGGCTGAGGTACTTCTTTAAAGTCGTCAGGTCTAGTTTTCCTTTTAACGCATTCGGCATCGGGACTCTTTGTCTTGCGTGGTCGCCCTCTCCCAGTCATGATGGTTTAATGAAGAATGAAGCTTCTCTGTCGAGATTAAACTCAAGTATTTCCTTTTATTGTATAAGAACACACCCCTTTGCTTCTTGGCAGTCCGCCCTTAGGTTGATGCCTTTGAGGTATTCTGACTCACCAGATGTAGACTGTAGATACAAACTTGCCATTTTCCACGGCACTCACCCGCACTTCCGCTGTTCATTGTGTAATGGCATAGTCAGTCAGTGACAGCTGGGCTTAGTGCTTCCTGGATGATTGTCACTGGCCAGAGGGTTTTTTCCCCTAATGGCTGAGGCTATACTATTCTCCAGTACTGACACGGCACTGTGGCGCTAAGACATTTTTTGTCCCGTGACAGATAAAAACAACTAAATTTATAAACTCTTTGTAAAATGTTTAAAAATCATACCAGTTACTCTTTTATCAATAGCTACATCTTGTGGATAAAAATGTGAATTGCAGGGATTGTGTGTCGTGAAGGATCAGAAGGTTCAACACATCTGTTGCTCTTTCATATCTTTGCAACTCACACAGGAAAAAAATAAAACAACTAAAGGCAACTTGTTTTGGTTGAAATATGTTTAATGTTACAAAGAGGCTCATGCCGTCTTACAGTAAGGTGCGATAGCTTATGCCAGTTTAAACTTCTCCAGTGCAAGTGCAAAGTTAGCAAAATTTCAATCAAAGTGCTTTAAGAATCCACATGTGGACTACGGAGTCCCTCTGAAAGGACAGTTTTGGACCTTTTTCTTTTAAGTTATTGTTAAAGCTTAAACAGAACAAATTTTCTACTAATCCACTACTCAGAAGGACATAGCTATAACTTCTTGCCATAGGCCCCTATAGAGTGCCACGTAGTTGCAAACAAACACTAAAAGCAGGACAACATGTACCATGTAAAGAACCTGCACTCCATAGAGCTAGAGAGGTGATAAATTGGAGTAACTCTAATTATTCAATGTCTGAATAGCACAGAAAGGTATTTCCATGAACCAAATCAACAGTGCACACATTTAAAACGTTCTGATGTTACATTGTTCTTAACAGTAATCTAACCACTGAAATGGAGTCAGGAGTGCTGACTAAAGGACTAAAGATCTAAGTGTTTTTCTTTCCTTCGAATGCTTTTGCGATGCATTGTGATGATTAACCAGTCTTTAATTATTAAGTTGAAGTAGCCAATTCTGGGATGAAGTTGGATGATTGATGTCCTGCCTTGGGAGACCTTGGGGTCGGCAGAGTAGCACAACATTCATTTGTTCCTCTGGGCCTTCTGGGCAGACTTGGTGATTTTACCAGTGGTGGAGACCTTTTTCTCCACGCCCTTAATCACGCCGACAGCCACAGTCTGACGCATGTCACGCACCGCAAAACGACCTGCAAAATGAAGACGCGTAAACAGGCATTTTAGCTCATAGTAATCTCTGGCATGATTTCAAAATGGAGCCACATCCTTTTTGATGAGGCCAAAGGTGTGTTGGGAAGCTCCTGAAATTCAACAAATCACTTGAACTTACCCAGTGGAGGGTACTCAGAGAAGCTCTCGACACACATTGGTTTGCCAGGAATCATATCTACAATGGCAGCATCTCCAGATTTGAGGGATTTGGGGTTGTCCTCCAGCTTCTTGCCGGAGCGGCGATCAATCTTTTCTTTGAGCTCTGCAAACTTGCAGGCAATGTGAGCAGTGTGACAGTCCAGCACAGGAGCATAACCTGCACTGATCTGGCCTGGATGATTGAGGATGATCACCTGCAAAGCATAGAGACATCAGTAGCATATTAATGCATAAATCCTTTCCTGTTTTTACTTTCTTTTTTCTTTTTTTTTTTTTTATCAACTGTCTTATTTTGACACCTTCTCCTCAGCCTTTTTAAGATAGAATACAAATTGAGTAACTAAATTAAGATTCTAACAGTGTTTTCCTTCAGATTAATATATTTAATTCTTCAGAACAAATATTGAGAATATAAATAGTTTTGACACAAGACGGAGCTGAATCTGTTAAGTCATCTGCACATTTTACTATAAATGGATCTTTTGCTTTATCTACCTGAGCAGTGAAGTTGGCAGCTTCCTGTGGTGGGTCATTCTTGCTATCGCCAGCAACATTGCCACGACGAATATCCTTGACAGACACGTTCTTGACATTAAAGCCAACGTTGTCACCCGGGAGGGCCTCGGTCAGCGCCTCGTGGTGCATCTCCACAGACTTCACCTCAGTGGTCACATTGACGGGGGCAAATGTCACCACCATGCCTGGCTTCAGCATGCCTGTTTCCACACGACCTACGGGGACAGTTCCAATTCCTGCAAAAGAGGTCAGCATAGACAACATGGAGTAAAGGATATTAAAATGAACGTCAAAGTGTTTTAGTTCTCTAGTGAAAAATCTCAAGACACTTACATGAAGTGTCACAACTAAACTATCCTGTATTCCCACAGCGTTTAAGATTTTACCCATATCTTAATTGTACACTACTTGCCTCCTATCTTGTAGACGTCCTGCAGGGGCAGACGTAGAGGTTTGTCTGTTGGACGGGTGGGGGGCTGGATGGCATCCAGAGCTTCCAGGAGTGTAGTGCCTGATGCACTGCCTTCCTTCCTGTTGATCTTCCATCCCTTAAACCATGTCATCTAGAAGAAAGGAGAAAATAATACACAATTTTATATAGTAATAGTTAATGTTAAGTAAGATTCTATATTAAAATATTAATAGAACAACTTAATGGTTTCTTTACCTTTTTTTGACCTGCAGTTCATTTTCAGTTGACCAACAAACTTTACTGTTAATACAGCAAGCCTTTGTCACTTTGTCACTCTTAACATAGCAATAACATGTGTTAAGTTGCAAAAGCTCTGGGGTTTTCTGCTACAATCTAAGCTGATCTGCTGTGACTAGCAACTTACAGCGGTAGCTACACATTGCTGTGTAAATCACATTACTGCAACAGTTTTTTTGAGTTCTTGAATCTTCTTTGCCCGTGATATTGTTAGACTGCATTTTACATTTACCATTATTCTGTAACTGCCACCATTATGGTCCATGTTGAAGAAAAATACTTGGCACAAAACTGTGTCTACGGCAGCTGGAAGGGAAATTGGGAAAAGGTTCCCTTTAGGTTCTTTAGCAGGTCTGATTAATTGAGTTGGACCAACAGCTACATTGAGCTACAGCTTCCTATTCATAGCACCAGCCAAACAAATTAGTATTCAAATTCAGGGCTGCATTATTCTTATAGCAGTTTCATTACTATCCTATGTTTTACTACTTACATTGGGGCTAGGCTCAAGCATGTTGTCTCCATTCCAGCCTGAAATGGGTACAAAGGCCACAGTGTCGGGATTGTAGCCAATCTTCTTGATATAGGTGCTCACTTCCTTCACGATTTCCTCGTAACGCTTCTGGCTGTAGTTTGGCTCGGTGGAGTCCATCTTGTTGATGCCCACAATGAGCTGCTTCACTCCGAGAGTGTAGGCCAGGAGGGCGTGCTCACGGGTCTGTCCGTTCTTGGAAATACCTGCCTCGAACTCTCCCACGCCCGCTGCCACAATCAGCACGGCACAGTCTGCCTAAATATGTAGAAGATGTACCTTTGACCAGTGCACTTGGAATACTACAAAACTGATTACTACTGGATGCCATGAACTGCAACTTTTATATTTCTTGCTGGCAGCTATTAATACCAAATAATACCACAATCATTTTTAGACAGTAATAAAAACCTACTGTACTCACTAATGTCCACTGAAATACTAAAACGTAAGAGCAAAACATGCAATACAGAATCTAATACACTAGAAAATGGCTTAGCATCTTCATGTTACAGACCTGGGAGGTCCCAGTGATCATGTTCTTGATGAAGTCCCTGTGACCCGGGGCATCGATGATGGTTACATAGTACTTGCTAGTTTCAAACTTCCACAGTGAGATGTCGATGGTAATGCCACGCTCCCTTTCCGCTTTCAGTTTATCCAGCACCCAAGCGTACTTGAACGATCCTTTCCCCATCTGGGAAATGAGTGATACTAATCCTTAACATTTTTTTCAAGCATTTTTATTATTATTCTGTATTTTTAATCTCAAGCATTTTTATTGTATACATTTTTATTTCACCAGTATGGCTTCTGTGTTGTCATGCGAGGGGATAGGGGTCGGATAATAACAAAGACATCACTTAATTAAAGAGGTCGTCTTCTTCTTGTCTTTATCTCCTTACCTCAGCAGCTTCCTTTTCAAACTTCTCGATGGTTCTCTTGTCAATGCCTCCACACTTGTAGATAAGGTGGCCTGTGGTGGTGGACTTGCCAGAGTCCACGTGGCCAATCACAACGATGTTGATGTGGAGTTTCTCCTTTCCCATGATGACTAGAGCTGGCTGAAGTCACGAGACAGTCTGCCTGCTAAAGCCAGGGTTAAGTTACAGTCAGGAAGCAAAATATTCATGCACTAGTTGTTGTGACTGACAGATATTGAAATGGGTTTGTTGTGAACAAGTAATATATTCTTTGATGGTGGAAAATAGCCAATAGCTGTTTTTTGTAATTAAACACCGCAGGATTGAATGGACTTTGCAACATCACGCAGGCGGAAATTCAAGGTATTGCATGGCTCTGTGGAAAAATACTGGAGTGGGAATCTCTCCCCAAGTGGCTGGTGCAGGAAGAAGTACATTCAAATGCTGCACAAGGGAGGAAACGGAAACTGACTTAGGCCCAGATTTGCTAAACTGGGGTTGTTGAAAATGAAGGCTCTTGATTGTCAGATGTTTTCTTTAGCATCTCAGAAGATTAGGGATGGTATCAATGATCACTGCGCAGAACACACAACACTCCTCCCCCTCCTACTCTCTATTCCTCCATCCATCCACACCCCTGCTCTCCTCTTTCACATCCCGACTGCTCTCCTGTTCTCACTGCTCTGCTGTGCACCAACACATCCAGGTAACTCAGCTGATATTTCACAGCACCATCCTCTTTTTCACAGCCACAGACTTGGTACAGCTTTCCTCCGAGCCACAAGCCACCATTTTGTCAGGGTCTAGTCCACTGACAGTGTAGCAGCCATTACTCAGATACTGCAATGCCTTGTACACAGGTTAATGCAGAGGAAAGTAGGCACTGTTGATAACTCTGCGGGGTGTGATAGGGTGATGACCCTGAACATTAAGCTTCACGCATGCACTGCGAAGTTTTGTTTAAACAACCAAAGAGATATATTTAGTCTGAATGTACTTTGCAGCAGGACGAACGACCAGTAGCTTAATCCAACTGTAATATGTACCCCCACATGATCTTGCTCAGGTGAACTTAGTCCAAGGACAGTCATTTACATGCGCGTATTCAACTCATCCTTCACGGATAACGTCACAGCGGCTGCCGCAGTGCGCTTTAATTTACAAAAGATGATTTAAAAACAGCGGACGATACCTCAAAAATAGCACAGCTACTGCGGTAAATCTAACGTCTGAAGGATTTAACGGAAATGTCAACGCTCCGCCATGTTCTATCATCTGCCCGCTTACTGAAGCCTGGATGCGTATTAACAACCAGCCGCCTGTCCTCTTTTCTGCATCACGTTATTCCCAATGCACAGAGAAAACAGGTTCCAGATCATTTATTATTAGCATGAAAAAATAAATCCACTTCATGCATTATATCATGTACTGCGTCGTACCTGAGAGCTGACCGGTGTCAGGTGGGCTGCAGGACCGGAGAGGCTGAGGAGAGACGCTGATCCGGTTACAGCTCACAGGACAGGCGGGGGTGTTGCGTAATTGCGCGCACCAGCTGCAGCACAGCGTCACAACGACAAGTTACCGTAAACGAGTTTGTCACAGGGCACAACTATCAGCATCCATTGTCGGACACACCGGATAGTCAATATGTTTTTTTTTTTTTTTTCCTGTCTCCATAAACTTTCATTGAGTCCTTATCAATAACTCCCGACGCATAAATTAATCGCGGCTTTTCAAGGGAGGGAAACTGACATTTAAAATTCAACACATTGCACACATTATTACTTGACATAGTATACATAAACGGGGTAGTTTTAGTTACTGCTGCTTTTCTATCTGGATTAATTGACTTTGAAACACCAGGAATAAATACTACACCGTTCATTAAGCCGTCAAAGTGAGCAGCGGCCGTCCCTAGCAGCAGGTGAAGGCCTCACCTTTCCAGACGCTCCCTAGCTGGATTAAAATTAGCCTGATGCTCTTAACGTCCCTGTAGTATGTCTGTCTGCCAATTATGGCAAATTGCATGGCAACTAAAATGGCAATTAAAACTACAGGAGTTATAAATGATATTTTCGTGTTTTTAACAGGCCATTTCCAATCTGATGAAATCTTCTTAGCAATAGTGATCCTTGGACACTAGTGCCTAAACGTTATATTAATGATCTACATAGATCTGTTTTCATATTTAGTTAAGTGGTAGCCTTTTTTGACTGAATTTAATAGCTGTGTGCAGGAGATGAGGGCTGATACCTCAGTTAGACCTACACAGAATGGTTATCCTGAGCACTGACCTGTCTTTTTATTTTTATTTTACCATATATTCGCCCCCGCATGTTATTGCATGTTACTGCATGTCTGAAATAATAGTATTAGATTTTAGAACACACAACTCACAAGGCTTAGTTAGATCCTGAAAACTAACAACTCAGAAAATGGGTGTTAATTTTTTACCAGAGATACTATATCACTGCTTCAAGAAAGTGGATTATAAAAAGGGGGCAGAGTTGAAGATGTAAAGATTTTCGTTGGGAGTGACCAGGATGGACAGGGTTAGAAATGAGTATATCCGAGGGACAGCTCAGGTTTGGAGACAAAGTTAGAGAGGAAAGGATGACAAGGTTTGGAAATGTGCAGAGGAGGGCTAGTGGATATATTGGACAAAGGATGTTGAAGACGGAGATGCCAGACAGGAGGGAAAGAGGAAGACCACAGAGAAGGTTTATGGGATGTAGCAAATGAAGACATGCAGAGGGTTGGTGTGACAGAAGAGGATAGTAGGGTGAGATGGAGGCAGATGATCTGCTGTGGTGACCCCTAAAGGGGGGAGGAAGGTTAGTGTACAAGCTTGAGATAGGTAGGACGTAAAGAAGTTATTAGAAATGCAAAACCATAGCGTACTTATAGTTAATTTGAAGTCTGTGATAGAAGATACCGTTGACCACAATATTTTACTGCAGAGATTAAAACATACTTTGGAAATCAAAGAAATTGCATTACAGTGGTTTCACATTTATCGAATAGACTCCAATTTGTTCATGTAAATGGGGAGTCTTCTTCACACTCTAAGGTTAATTATGGAGTTCCTCAGGGTTCTGTGCTGGGACCAATTCTATTTACATTATACATGCTTCCCTTAGGTAGTATTATTAGAAAACATAGCATACATTTTCATTGCTATGCAGATGATACCCAGCTGTACTTATCCATGAAGCCAGATGACACACACCAATTACCTAAACTACAGGCATGTCTTAAAGATATAAAGGCCTGGATGACCTCTAATTTCCTACTTCTAAATTCAGATAAAACTGAGGTTATTGTACTGGGTCCTAAAAATCTTAGAAATATGACAT
>VUQI01040351.1:0-11312 GCA_015106735.1 Paratilapia polleni | reverse complement strand
ATCTATCTATATATACAGCTCTGGAAAAAATTAAGAGACCACTGCAAAATTATCAGTTTCTCTGATTTTGCTATTTATAGGTATATGTTTGAGTAAAATGAACTTTTTTGTTTTATTCTATAAACTACTGACAACATAACTCCCAAATTCAAAATACCAAAAAAGGTCCAGTGTTTTCTGACCTCAAATAATGCAAAAAAAACAAGTTCATATTCATTTTTAAACAACACATTACTAATGTTTTAACTTAGGAAGTGTTCAGAAATCAATATTTGGTGGAATAACCCTGATTTGCAATCACAGCTTTCATGCGTCTTGGCATGCTCTCCACCAGTCTTTCACATTGCTGTTGGGTGACTTTATGCCATTCCTGGTGCAAGAATTCAAGCAGCTCAGCTTTGTTTGATGGCTTGTGACCATCCATCTTCCTCTTGATCACATTCCAGAGGTTTTCAATGGGGTTCAGGTCTGGAGATTGGGCTGGCCATGACAAGGTCTTAGCGGACTGGAGTAAAGTCATCTCCTCTGATGAGTCTAATTTCCAGCTTTGTCCAACACCTGGTCGTCTAATGGTTAGACGGAGACCTGGAGAGGCCTACAAGCCACAATGTCTCACACCCACTATGAAATTTGGTGGAGGATCTTCTGGGGATGCTTCAGTAAGGCTGGAGTGTGGCAGATTCGTCTTTGCAAAGGACGCATGAATCAAGCCACATACAAGGTTATCCTGGAAGAAAGCTTGCTGCCTTCTGCTCTGACAATGTTCTCCAACTCTGAGGACAATGCTCCACGCCACACAGTTAGGTCGATCAAGGTGTGGATGAAGGACCACCAGATCAAGACCTTAATTTTAATTTTTAACATTTAATAATTTAATAGCTTTAATAACAAACTTGTGTTCCCAAATCGTTTTAGCTTGATCTTATTTAGTTTTTTTTTATTCTGTCCCAAAGTACGGCTAGGATCACTTACAGCTCATTCTGTCTAGGGCACCTTTCACTAAGTGAGAAGGATTCAGTGATTCATCTGGGGATAAAGTTTGCGACCTTGTAGTTATGGGAGGATATCTCTACCCTCCAGGCCAACAATAACTGAGAAACGCACTTGAGCACAAATCTGCTGCCTCTGTATGAAAGAGCAATCATTGCCTGCCTGAGAATTTATTTTGGACATTTTTAGGAATGACAGACACAGATAGTGCAGGAAACAACAAACGCTGATATATATTTTGCACACATTCCTACACAGACATATTCATGCAATTTTAATCGTACCTCTAAATCAGACAAACATTCTTGTAAACCTCACAATACAACCAATTTTCTCTGCCTCTTGCGTTCCTACCCTAACTCATCAGACATTATGTATTCCACACAATACTGGACGAGGGAACACAGGAAATGAAAAGGCTGACAGAAAAGCAGGTACAGGCGCATCAGGAAGGAAAGAAGATTAATAATAGAATATTTAAATGAGGTGCCTGATACTACTTTGAAATGAGCAAACATTTCTTTCATCCACTTAAAATTTGTCAACACTTGAGGAAGTCGCGAAGAGAGAGGAGGGAAATGACTGAGCAGTGCAAAGTGATACAAGGCCAAATCACTATTTGCAAAAAGCAAAATATAAGAAGATTACATGTTTTGGGAAAACACAAACTGAATCTAATTTTAGAGGTGAGACACAACATGACATATTCTATAGTAAGGATTAGAAAAATTAAAGGTTTTGTTTAGCATGGTTAAAATATGACTTAAATTTGTTGAGTCAAGGTGGTAAAAGGCGGATAGACTCCTAAGCCCAATATTAGTGCATTCTGACACTAATTTTTAGGTTAGAGGGATTTTTTTCCCCCAAAGGTTGCATAGGTGTGACTGCAAAACAAACAGGTATCTAAAAACATATCAGGGCTGTAGACTAATGTAACTTTAGAAATTGCAGCCATAGACAAGTAACCATCTATATGCAAGCTACTGTATCTCTCCAGCATTGTTAAAGCAACATTTGCATGGCCACAAGACAATGTGGGTAAGGTACAGGCACTGGAAACAATTAAATAGAAAGTGTATGTAAAACATGGAAATATATATGTTTTGACGTGAGCGATTAACAGCATTTCATTGGTTGAAATACAAAGAAATTTGACTGAAAAGACAAAAGTCATCCAATGAAACAATCATATCAGCTGTTTGTTCTTATCATCTAATGGCTCAATCACACTAGAGCAAAAATAGGATGGAAGAATTGGTGGCTGCGCAGTGATTGCACTGAATTTTTTGGATTCGGTGAAAGAATGCAAATAGTTGTAACTAGTCCCCCAGAGGTTGAGAGTGCAACACCCTCAACCTCAACTCATCTGTGACAAGTTTATTTGCAATAGGGGACTCGACTCAGCTGGTTGCCAACTGATTGCATTCTAGTTATATTCCTTCATAAAAGCAAGGATGCCGAGCACCAATGTCATTTTGCACTTAAATTACTGTCCTGCAACAACTATGGCTCTATTTGTAGAGGTTCTTGCTAGAAACTGAATGTAAGCAGTTAATGTGAATTTCTGCAAATGTAGACGGCAATAGATTTACAACAGATGGCAACAGACTTGCGATTTTCGCCAATTTATCACAGTTAATCACTGTATTATCATGAATAGACTGTATGTAATTGTCAAATTGACTCCATTCATGCGCAAAGTTGCTTTGAAGATGGCAACTGACTGCAAGTGGTTGCAGGCCTGGTCCCTATGTTTCGTGGTCTCCCATGGCTGTTTTCCCTAGTGTGACTGTAGCATTATGCAATCCAAGAGCGAAGTTCAAAACTTGAATCCAAAAGTATATGGGAAGCCATGGGAAAACAAGGATTGAAACACAGATGCTAGGGGACTGGGGGGCAGAGAAACTATTTATGCACAAAGGATGGTCACAGACCTGGTCCCCATCTTCAAAGCAACCATTTAAAAGGCAATGAGTTCACTGAACACAATTGCAATAATTTTGGCCATGCCACAGTCTCCAACCACTGTTTTCCCTAGTGTGACTGTAGCATAGTATGACCCATGTAAGCACTATTACAATGACTTGTCCAAGCATTTCCAGTTTTCAGAAATCTGTGCTAGGTCAGGTGAATGTGTACAAACACACAAGCACTTTGACCAGGAAACTGGAGTTCATGTAGTATTACATTTCTAAAGAGGCCCTTTTCTATGTTCGACTCAGAAATTCTGATCTTATTTTGCCCAGGGGTATGTTTTTGTCTGTTCAATACCTATCTATATAAATAATAACATTAATTAATTAAAACTACTTTTATATTTATAGAATTTAGCCAAAGTGCTTTACAAAGCAGACATTAAAGGATAAAGTCTTATGATAAAAGTGAATTTTCAGACATGATTTTAAAGAAGATAAAGGGTTTGAAAGTCTGATATTTTTGGGCAAATGCCTTAACAGAAAAAGGTCTACAATCTGTAATACGAGTTTTGCACTATACTCCACATTAAATTTTTTATTCTTAATCTCATCTCTCATCTCTCTCTCTCTTCATTTCATTGTAAATATGCTCTTATCTGATGATTAAAGAATGTAAAACATTTCTAGAATAATACACATATCTTTTACATTCCACCAAAAAAACAGTGGTGCACCTTAGACAAATTCTTTCAGTGCTATGCTCTGTCTGGAAGGACTGATGTCCGTTGTAAAACAAAGGGATGAAGACAAAACATGAAGCTTGGAATGATGTGAAGGCTTTAAATGTCTGATGGGTGTTTATGTTATTTGTGCATAATGCAAACTATTATTATTGTTTGTATGTTCATGAATGCTTTTGTCAACATGTAAATCTTTGCATTGTTTTTAACTATAGTAAGGGTGCTTTTATAGGTATATGTACCTGTTAAAGAGTACAATCTTAAAAAAAAAAAAAAAATCCTAACATGTTGGATTCTGCAGATTTAAACCAAATGTAAGACTCACCATTGAAGTTGACAGCTCGAATGTGGTTGAGCAGCTCTTTACCATCAATGTTGTTGGCCATCCGTGGGCAGAGGCCTGGGTATCCGTAGCAGAGCTCCCGGTGCATGCGATGCAGAGCATGGGCCATTGCATACACTGCATCCATCACAAACTGAACCTTTCCTTCTTGTTCATAACTGGAATCACGGCCAACTTTTTCTAAACCTGAAAGAGAAAAAGGAAAGAAGTGCTTAATAATTAATAATAATTCCCATGAAACTCATTTTAAGTCATAATCAAAGTAGGGAACTCCATTCAGGATTGCAGACATGGAAATATACATTACACATGCATGCACCTCTCATAATAGATGAGTGAGAAGGTATAGTGAGCCATTATCTGTGTAAACGATATAACATTACAGTATATAAAGGTGGATTTTCTTTAGTTCATTTATCATCCATCACCCCACATGAATTGAAAAAAAAATTAATCATATGTGGTGACTGTGTGATGAGCAGTACTTGATGCATCAACTCTGGTCTTGAGCAGACGTAAGAAGACTTTGGGTAAATAAGAAACTGTAAATTTTATTGGTCTAAAATGACTTTAAGATGATCATTCTGCATTCTCAGCTTCAAGCTTGGTCCTCTCGAAGGAAAGCTTACCACCTGACCTGTTGTTGCACAGCCAGTCAGGCGCCTAGTGTCCGCTTCACAGTGCCAGGCCATCACCATTTGTCACAGGTTTTGTTTTTGTTTGTGCTTTGTTACACAGCCCAGTTATGTTCCAGTATTATATTCCATGTACATCATAAAAAAGGTCCTGTCAATAGTCAAGCAGTGACAGAAAAATAGATGCGTATATCACAGAGGAAAGAAGATATACAATAATGGCGCCAAAGCACACAGAGGAGAGTGGGTAGCGTTTGGCTCAGGCAGGACTGAAGAAAGAGATGAAAGAAAGACAACAGGTAAGAAATAAAAAGAAAAAGTGGGTTTAGATGAAGAAAAACTTTAAAGGAGTAAAGAGAGACAAAAAGAGAGATGAAATCTTTGTGCAAGACAGGTTGACCAGCAGACAGGCAGCAGGGCACTCAGCCTGACAATGACAAATAACTCCTCTCAGTCCATTCTCGCCCTGGTAGCAAGAAAGAACAACATGTTCCTTCTTTACATCTTCTGAACCACTGATAATGGCATTTCTGTGTATACAGGAAAGGCAAGAAAGTGTTTGGTGGGGACAAAATATACTTTATTCTCTTTCTGACCAGTCACACAACCATTTGTTGAGGCTTGACATATTTAATTCACTTATAATCTCTACTTTTGGCTTCGTGTACTGTTATTATTCTTCATTGTATGCTACCATTTAGGTCCTCTTCAAAAAATTTCCCTTATGTTTTCACCCATTTTCTAATCTTACTACTGCAGCCTTATTAATTACTGTGGATTAATGTTTCAGTTCATCAACTGGTGATGAGTATTTGAAAATTAGCATTTGGCCTTTTTGCCTGTATGCATGTACAAGATACATGCATGCATACAATCCCTGTGTTCTTCTGAGATACATATGTGCTCACGCTCAAAAGCATGCAAATAGTCTCTCAACTGCAGTTTTTTTTGAGCGGATTTTATGTAATGACTCATTAGCATAATGAGCTAATGAAAAAAGAACAGAGTGAAAACCTCCTTGATGCATTAAGATGAAAATCAGTAATTGAGTGTAACATTCATTTTCTCTGTTTTTCATCAAAAAGTTCAAAGAGTGGAACCACATAACATCCTATGTTCATTATCTCCCTTTCTCGTATGATATCCAACTTTCTGTGATATTTTCTTTGTTCTTGTTTCTCTATCCTTATCTCTCATTTCTACCACATTTGCTCACATTCTCTCTTTCTACCCTCCCCTCTGTCTTGTTGCTAACTCTACTGCATCTATGTTGGCTACATTCACACTTTTTTTCTTTTTTTTTTTTAAAGCAGCAGTCACCTTCAGGCAACACAAACCGAATCAAAACCCATCTGGGCTGAGCTGAATTAACAAGACCAGAGGCACCCAGAATCAATATGAGCATCCATAAGGAATTAATGGGGGTCCCCAGAATGAAATCCAATCCACTGTTATAGAAGGCCGTAGGATGCTTTGTATGCATGTCCTTATTCGTGTGTTTGTTAGTGCCTGTGGTGATGCGTGAGAACCCCAGCAGGAAGTTAGTTAGCATTTTCACCAGGCCTTTGTGGTCCAGCTGTGCAGCTGAACTCTCAGCACCAGGATAGTAGACAGAGAAGTACTGTGATATGTACATATGTGTGTGACAGGGAAAGAGACAGAGAACAAAGGGTAGGGCTTGCAGGAGAAAGTACAACTCTCTGTCAACTGTAACCTCTTTGATCGAATTTCAGTTTTTCTTTGTTCTGTTTTGATCCTGCACAGGGGGCTAGCATAATACTTTTTTTCTGTAGCACCCTGTTTTCTGTCGACTGTTTGGACACTCTCCCTCATACTGAGCCAAAGTGCAACCCATTCCAGCCTATCCAACTATTCAAACCTGTGGCTATTTATTTTGTGACTGCAAACTGCGGGTCGAAGAAGGGTGCTTTCAGGACGCCCAATATTGATTTTGTGTGCACATATACGACGATGATCCGCATGGTTTGAGAAAAATGCATATGGGGACAACTACCTGCCTGAGGCAACAGACTGAAACTGGGGTTAAAAACCCAGTGAGTTATTTCCTTTCACGAGGCACAGAAAAAAAAAAACACTTGTTGCTCGGAGCTGGCAGAAATGCAGTGTAATGTGTATTACTGCCCTTAATTTGACATTTCATTAGAAAAGCAGCTGCACAAATCACATAACCTTTATTTATCCACAAAAGCATTCACCTTTTGGCCAACAACCTGCTCAACATTCATAAATACACACATTCACAGCTCAGTAGTCACTGAAAGAGAAGAGAGCTTTTCTCATTAGCATCTCAAATTCTGGCCACAAGCCCAGTTTTTAAATCTCAACCAGAGCTATATTTAATTGTCTTTATTTCCTATCATCCACAAGCAAAATTTATAACCTAAAATCATTTTATTTATGCATCCAGATTTTACTTTGATTTTGAGAATTATTTGGTGCTAGCGCTTTTTTTCTTTTCTCTAAAAGCATATTTTTAAACCACATTTGAATGGTGTCAGGCTAGTATGCGTCAAACTATACTACTAAGACCCAAAAGTTTTTTTTACAGCTTTAAAGTCTCGCTTTGCCCTGAGGTTACTCTGGTAACAGCCTCTGTAATGTGACTGATGCTACTAAGCCCACTTGAAACCTTGTGTGCAGCAGGGTGAGGTGCATTACATTCAACTGATTGTGGTGTCTGTGAAGACAAAAACCAATAGAAAAGTGCAGCAAGGTGAAACAAATGTAACTAACTGACTGGTTAACTGCTCTGATGGATCCAACTGGGAGTCAATTCGCTACTCTTGTGACTAATCTCAAGGCAAACAGAGCGGAATACAATGAAAGTAGATTTAGCATTAAACAGAAATCTTGAAACTCAGATATGTTCCAGTATTTTAATCCATGCAGAGCACCAGTTAAAATAGTACAGATGTACCATTTAAACTATAGGCTGACATGCACTATGCAGACAAAAGTACTGGGCCACCTACACATTACACCTACAGGAGCTGCTCAGCCATGGAAATGCATGACATGAATGTGTGCTCCCGGCACACAGTTTATGTGCTGATGTTAATGCCAGAGGAGGTTTGGAACACTGCGGTTATTGAGTCAGCAGAGCGTGACTTTTACGCACTGTGCGCCTCGGCACTCGGCGACCCCGCTCTGTATCTTTATGTGGTCTGCCACTTCATTGCTAAGTTGTTGTGGTTCTTAAACTGTTCCACTTTGCAATAATACCACTTACTGCTGATCGTTGGATATCTAGGAGGGAAGAAATTTCACAGGCTAACTTCTTACAACAACAGAATCCTATTACAGCACCACGCTCAAATTAAGTGAGCGCTTTAGAATGATTCATTCTTTCACAACTGTTTCTAAAGCCAGACTGCATGGCTAGGTGCTCGATGTTATACACCTGTGGCAATAGGACTGAAAACAGCTGAATTCAAAGATTAAGAGGTGTGGCCCAATACTTTTGTCCCTATAGTGTAAGTAAGGGTTTTGTGTAGGTTAAGTATTGAATAGTTGACCGTTCTTTTATCTCCACACCGGGCTGTCACTATATCAGTCACTGAGTGCAAAGGATTTTCATCCACGTATTAAAAACAATCCTTATATTTAAAATGACAGTCCAATTTCTTTTGAGTCTTTTTCTTTTGAAAATGGGGGACTATGTATAACAATGCCTTTAATTCCTAAACATTTAATGCAACACTTTTCTTAAATCCTTTGAATTAAAGCTGAAAGTCTGCACTTCAATCACAGTTTGACTGTTTGATTTAAAATCTGCCGTGGTGGTGTGCAGAGGCAAGACTACAAAAACTGTGTCATTGTCCAAATACTTGGATCTGACTTTACTTCCTCCACCAGTGATCATTGTCAGCTAATGACAAAAATTTTGATCATTGCATTAGTATTTTTAGCATATTCACTCTCTGTACTGCACATTTTAAATGTTTTAAGTTAAGATGATTAAAGGTCATTTAATATTAGCACCTCTTCAGCCAGGAAGGAGTGCAGAAAGGTGAAGATGTCAGACAGAAACGCTGTGTTTTATTCAGTCCATTAGTCTCATTGCTGTGTTAAATAGCTGAATCACTCATTAAGATGGTTTGCAAGCACATAAACAGTGACATGTATGCATGCTTAGGAATGTAATAAAGAAAGAATAGAGTCAAGCATTATTAGAACTGGTCAGTTGTGAGATAAAATTTAGAAACTAGCGTGTTTAGTAGAAGAGTGCATACTGAAATATATCTATACAGTCTCCCAAGTCAACAAAAGTACCTTGAGCTGTCTAGCGCTCCACCATAATTACAGATCTAATTATGCTAATAGTCCACAAACAAAGCTAAACAAGACATTAATTAGTAAGCCCTTTCACAGCAACACATCTTTAAATAACACGTCTGGCAGCGGTGCGCCCAAAGTACATCTTTTTAGCAACAATTTAGTCTGTGAAGGTGGCAATAGTGTCCTTTTTACTTCTTATAAAATAAACAGTGGTCAGTGACCCATTTCAAAAAAGAAGGAAGACACCTGAAGAGGGTAAAGAGTCTTTTCAAATGGTTTCAGAATATAGACACAAATAGGAGCATGTTTTTAGAAGCCTTGGCCCTTTTTAAAATTAAATACAAGACTGCTGAATGCTGTCATTTTTTTGTATCTAGATTTGTGACCTCATTGCGTATAACTTGTATTTTATGTCTTTCTGAACAAGAAAGCATCTCTTTCTGATGCATCAGTACATGTTCACAGTTGTTTGCATTCAGCATTTGTGCAAATTCCCATTCAGAGCAAAAGCACAACAAAGTAATGAAAGTATTGTACTTTGAGCCATAGATCAACATGCCATGTAATAATGAGAATTTCTCTCTGCTGTTCTTATGAGATGTGAAATGACACGATGCATCATTAATCAGTATATCGCAAGAAAACGCAATCGTGCCTTGAGACAGTTAAACGACTGCTTCTGTTATGAGTAGTGCTAACTGGGAAAACACTACCGTGTCTGTTTCCTGGGATTGCGTCAGGTGTTGAAACTGGAGCAAAGGGTGAGTGTGTGTCGGTGTGTGAAGAGTACAATACAATACCGCTTTTATTGGATCTGTCTGCCCATTGTCTGCAGCCAGTAACAGTGTGTGACATCAATGAAATCCAACCATTTAGTCCCTGCACATTATGTGTGCAGGTGCAAAAACAATAATAGAGCTTTAACTGAGGCTTTAATACCCAATTAAGATATTCAATATTTAATATGGTGCAGTCTTGCTTTTGTGTCTGTGTGGAAACAGGAGAAAATTTTTGGAAAACATAAACAACAATAAAGTTGAAGTGGAGGCAGAGAGAATGATGAGTGGACAAAATGCTTTCTTGTTGACATGGACTTGTACACTTTATTCCATTTTCCAGCCAACAGCTGCTAAATTGAATTCAGCCTTTCTGCTCACTGTTAATGATATCGGAGACCACAGGCAGCTGGGCTGGTTGGCGGCTTGGTAAACGAGGATTTGCACTGAAAACTCTGAGAGGCAAAAGTACAGATGAAAAGTAACTTTCATGTCTCATGCAAGATCTGCAAACCGAAAAAAAAGAACTGCATGAGGAGGCAATCATCTCCATATCTGCCTCCAAGTCATTTTTGTTCATATTTCGTGGTTGATTATTTGTTCTTCTTACATAGACACACAGGCTGACCGCTGTGATATGATTCTAGAGCTGTACAATTTTATTACTCATCTTGGTTCTGTTTAATAAAAGCCACAGGCATGGCATGGGAAAAAAAACATGTTCAACTGATTTTATGATGAAAGTTTTGTTTGAAATTGAGATAATCTGCTGTTTGTCGATTCTGACACCTGCTATTACAAATTCAAAACTATCATAAAAATGTAGACTTTAAAGTCTCTAGACTACAAATAGAAAAGAGTTTTACAGTCAAGACCCAGTACTTTAAAGGGGCCTTTGAAGATTAAGTTGTGGTGGTATTTTTCATCATCTTCATTTTTTTTAAATTGATACTGCTTTATAATCAGACCACCCCAAATATGTCGCAAACCTGGCACTTCAAAATGAATGCAGAAGTAGTGATACTATGACTTGCACTAGTAAGAAAATCAGCAAGATAAGTTTTATATATATAAAAAAGGGGTCTTATATATATATATACTATACAGTATATACAGCTCTGAAAAAAATTAAGAGACCACTGCAAATTTTTCAGAAATCAGCATCTCTACATATATGACAGTCATTCCATTCCAGTGTCTCTTGAATTTCAACACAAGCACACCTGTTTCTACCTAATAAGGTGCTGATGAGGTGATCACCTGAACCAAATCTTATTTAATGAGGAAAACTATAAAAACCATTGCTGTGGTCATCACTATCCTCTTGCAATAGGACCAACTGGATGGCAAAAACAGTGCTAGTAGTACATCAAAAGTAACTGGAATAAAAAAATAACTATTGACCATGCCAAAAGAAATGAAAAGAAAAGTTATGTGTGAGGAAAAGAAGGGTTCAATTCTGGCTTTACTGGCAGAGGGATACAGTGAGTGTCGGGTTGCTTCCATCCTTAAAATTTCTAAGACGGCGGTTCATAAGAACAAGGTCAAGCAGCAGACATTGGGAACAACAAAGCTACAGTCTGGCAGAGGCCGAAAACGACTCCACTGACCAG
>VUQI01040348.1:0-11887 GCA_015106735.1 Paratilapia polleni | reverse complement strand
TTTTTGTTTGGGAAAAAAAAAAAAAAAAAAAAAAAATCTTTGAATAGTCATAATTTAAATTACAAGGTTTAGATTCAACTTTGCAAACCTAAGCCATGCAGCTATGTTCTCTTTAGAGAGAAGAGGCTTTTTTCCTGGCAATCCTTCCAAACAAGCCATACTTGTTCAGTCTTCTTTTAATTGTACTGTCGTGAACTTTAACATTTAACATACTAATTGAGGCCTGTAAAGTCTGAGATATAGCTATAGGTTTTTGCAGTTTCTCTGAGCATTGCACAATCTGACCTTGTTGTGAATTTGGTGGGGCGTCCACTCCTAGGAAGATTGTGGCATTGTGTTAATACACACCTGAATGCGCCAGACCCTACAAACTGCCAAAACTTCTGCTTTTATAGAGGTGCTCACACTTGCTGATGATCAGTTAATCAAGTACATTTAATTAGCAGCACCTGGCTGCTGCTTACCCTCTTAATTCCTTGAGAAGTAATAAGGTTGTACATTATTTGTCACATGACTATATAGCCAAGGGAATATGAAACAGGATTAAAAATATTCCATACATAATTAAGTTCAGCTATCAAATAAAACCTTACCAGTGTGCCTAACTGAAATAGACAATGAACTGCGGGGTTCCAAAATAAGTGGTCTTGTGGCTCAGCTACCAACTACTGCATTAACCAGATTTGAAATCTGTTGATTTTATTGGCATTTATGATTTAAATACAACTCCAATTCCCAAAAGTCCAGCAGCTGGTCTTCTTAGTTCCCAGACATTTATGGACCGTTGTTAAAAGAAGAGGGCATGATACATGGTGATAAACATGGCCCGGTCCCAACTTTTTCAAGACATGTTGCAGCCTTCAAATTCAAAATGATCTTATTTTTTTCTCAAAATTGTACATTTTTTCAGTTTAAATATTCGATGTGTTTTCTATGTTCTATTGTGAATAAAATACGGGTTTATGAGATTTGCAATCATTTCATTCTGTTTTTATGTAAATTTTACAGTGTCCCAACTTTTTTGGAATTGGGGTTGTATTACAAATAGTTTCTCTATGCATGCCTTCCCTTGGGTGGGATGGGAGAAGCACACAACACAAACTCTCACATCTACACCTGCAGCCAATTTAGAATGTCTTTGGAACTGGAAGGAAACTGGAGCACCTGGAGGAGACCCACACAGGCACATGAAGAACATACAAATCTACACTCACAGCTTGGAGGTTCAAACCCAAAACCTTTTAGCTGTGAAGCAACAGTGCTAACCACTCCACCACCATGCCGAGATGGAATAAAGTCTTCCAACTGTATATTTGGTACAGAAGCAAACTTTTCAGCATATAAACACAACATAAACATTAACATGTCACACATGTATGAAAAATGCTATTCAGAATAGCAAAATAAGATCGATGCTATGCCATCCAAAAGGACATAAACAGAAACTAAGGCTACAAGCACACAAGTATTGCAAAATGTATGCTGGGTCCTAAATATGAAAACTCTTATGCTGCATTTAAATTATTGCAAATATGATGGTTATTTATACAGTGCAACACGTATATTTTACTTTGAGGTAAGATGACCCATCAGTTGAACTTACCCCCACAGCATGGGGTCACTTTGACTCAAAGCCACCATTTTGGAAAACATGCTATACTAACAGAAAGAGGCTTTGACAGGAAACATTTTTTTTCACTGCTTCACTAATTTTCCTGTCACAGCAACATGAAAATAGAAATTAGAGTCACAAATTGTGTGTGATTGCCCACATACAAGTGGTAGGTCAACTTTCCCTCCAGCTCATCTTATCCCACTCTCCCCCAACCACTCTCTCCCTAAACCAAACTTGCCTTTCTTAGCACCACTGTAAATGGGATTATAATGCAGGGGATACATACTGCAGCTCTGTAGACTAATGCAGTGCAAAATAAACAGCTGTCAGCACATGATTAAGCTCAATCAGCTACTTGTATTTATTGCATTTTGGACAGATACATTGATGTACTTCAGATATTATATATATATTTTTTGCTTTGTTTTGGTCTTTCCTAACTCCTGATGGAAATATCTGGCTTTTTAGCTGAAAAAGTCTCTAGTATATTCTCCAGCTAGTTCCTAACTTTGTTTGCTGTTTGATGCCGGCAGATAGTACTGTGTATACCTCGGGCTATTTACCTTGGATTTATTAAAGCTCCCTCTCTGAAAGCAGCTACTTGAAAATGAGGTTGATGACATCAGTGAGACTAAACCAAAGCAATAAAACTGTTGGACGTAAAAACCAAAACAATGATCTAAGTGATGCTAAAACACTCTGTGGGGAACTGCAAAGCTGATAATTCTCTGTGGGTTGGCCACAGTGACTA
This sequence comes from Paratilapia polleni, assembly GCA_015106735.1. Taxonomy (NCBI): domain Eukaryota; kingdom Metazoa; phylum Chordata; class Actinopteri; order Cichliformes; family Cichlidae; genus Paratilapia; species Paratilapia polleni. Next base: position 9,521 of record VUQI01040348.1, on the reverse strand, counting down.
ACACCATTCCATTACATGTAGTCTTTAGACTCATAGATCCAACAAAAAAATGTTATTGCCAATTTTAACATCAGTAATTCTGACACTTTTTAACATTACACTCAGATGCCAATTGATTTTGTACATTTAGGTTGACCTCATGTGGTCTAACACAAATGGCCCGCAATAGATTTTACCTTTATGGAGTTTATAATGTTCAGTTTTTAAAAAATTGTTTTTGACTTTATAGTCATTTTGGAGGCTGTACTTGAATTGCAGTACATCATACTAAGAGGTGTTTTTGTTATTCACTCTGCCCTCATTAATATAAATGAGGTGTCAGTTCACCCAATCAGTGTTTCCTCCTCTGGAAGCCTCCTCTTTCTTCTACTTCATCTGTGATTCCTCAGCTCAGCCCTCCTGTCATTGTAGATGTTCAGGAGAGGCGAGTTGCTTCTTAGTGGAGCAGTCAGGCTGAATCTCAAGCAGACAACCTTCCTGACTCCAGGTGGTCCACATGATTCACCCATACAAATGATGGAGGAGAGGGGAAAAAAACTGCTGTCAGTCAGAATAAGAGACAGTGGAATTGTAGCTCCCTCTGTAGGCAAATGAAAGCACTTGTTTGAAAAGACAAGCAGCACTGGAATCTGGAAGGCTGCTTATAATACCAAAGTTTGAAGTTGCTCTTATCTTATCAGTCTGGTCCTGAGGAAATGTAACGTTTTTCAAGTTAAACTCAGCAGCAAGAGTGTGTTCAGTTTCCCATCAGTCATTAGACAAGGAGAGGCTGCAGACAGCACAACACAGCTGGATCCTCGTTACATACCGAGCTCTGGCTGGAGGGGGGATGGTTATCGATCCATATGTGATGTCCTGCCTCACACAGCCGCCCAGTGAGTGGTTATTGATGCACGTGTGTGTTTGGGTGTGTGTGGCAGACTGTGTGTGAGCATTCACTGTGCAGTCTGTGAGCAAGAGGAAAAATGGAACAGAACAAAACCTCTTCAAATGCCAGCTTATTATGTAAATGCAACCTGTGTTTTTTTTGTTTGTTTTTGTTTTTTTTTACATAAGCTATTTGACTTCTTGAGCACAGACAGCACATTAGGTCTGCAGAGATGTTACGCTCTTTGTAGATTTTCACAAATTGTTGGCTAAATGTAAAGCTGCCTGACAGTTTCCTGACAGCCACCGGATAGAACTATGATAACGACAAACCCACACCAAATGGAGGAATATTAATTATATGCAATTTGTTGGATCAAAAGTAGCACGCTTCAGAAACGTTCCCTTCTGTGAACTGAAAATTTCTCTATGAACTCTTCTCCAAGCTTTAATCAGTGCACCCTGTAGCAAAGGAAACACACGCAAGTGACTCTACATAATTAGCCTTTAGCCTCTTAAAGGTTTGTCTCTGGTAGGCATCCATAATTACTGTCATATTTTCAAGGTTGGCAATGGAAGCCAGGGCTTATGCTTTTAATGAGTGAGAGAAAACACTTCCTCTTTATAAAGGAACAACAATGATTAATCACTGCAACATGGCAGTAAAATTTCCAAAACAGCTACTTTAAAGTAAACTTTAAAGTAAAATTTAAAGTAAAATTTAGCCACCCTCAGATATTTGTTCTGACCCCCAGTCCTCTGGAGAAGTGCCCTTCATAGAGAAATGCAGGACAGCCCCACTGCACAGTCAACTGTGACGGAATACTAAATATGTGTCACCTCCTAACCCCCTGTAGCTCCCACAGGCTGGCACCTTACACTTTGTCGCAAAGTCGCTGCCAGAAAACTGCTGGAGGTTTTTTTTTTTTCCTCTGCTGTGTCATCATCCGTTAGTTCACCTCTGTATTTTAACAGCTTTTAACACACACTGAAGAAAATGAATGATACACATAGCTAGGAGTTTATGACCATGTTAGCACTTGGTCTGAATGGTGCTGTGAGCCAAATGCTAACATGCTGGTTTGCATATCAAGTAAGTTCCTAAACATCATAGTGTTCGCATGCTAATAGTTACAGATATCAAAAAATTTGAGGCAATTTATAAAAAATACTGTTAACTGGGAATTTCAGTTGATGTTGGTGCTGGACGGAAATTCATTAATAACATCGCCCTGCATCAAAAAATGACATTTCTGCTATTTTCCAGAAAATAGTTGATATTACCTAATTCAATGATACTGAGTTCAAAAATACCAATAAAAATATTCAATCACGTACAGTTTTGTCACAAAATGTGACAAAATGTGACATGTCACATATGGTCCATTTGTGCTCATTGTATTTCAGCTTCTCCAACACAGTTTGCATATTTTCTTAGGTTTCTTTTGACTGGACAGACCAATTGGCACAGAAGAAAAGTAATTGTCATTATGCAGTAGGACACATTTTAGGCTGGCTTTTGAGCTGTCAGTGAACAGCCTCCACTCATCTGCATCGTACTCACAACCCACTGCACCCAAAGACTTTCAACATCAACACAATAGACAAAGTCATCATTCATTTCAAAGAATGGAATGAGATCCTTCTCACGATGCCTATAAAAAGAAAATTTGGTTCCTGGAGCCAGGAGGTTTTTCTCATTGAGCAACTCAGCCGCTTCCTTTTGCAGCTCCAAATCTCGTACTAAGTCATTTAACTCTGGCTGAGTGAATAACTGGGGGACAGATGAGCTACTAGAAGATGGATCTTCAAAATCCTCATCACTACAATGTTGTTCATCTTCTCTCTCATCCACTAAGCCAGTAAAAATGGGAGGTGGTATTTCATCTGAATGTGGTACAGGTCTCATTGCTGATGGCAGGTTAGGGGAACTGAGAGATGATTTAGTTTTGGAACTGTATCCAGAAATATGGACTAAACAGAAGTAGTAGTCATCAAAGTGATTCTGTGGCTCCCTCCATACCACTGGAATACCAAAACCCAAGCTCTTTCTCATTCCCTTAGTCCATGCTCTGAGGTTTTCCACACACGCTGAATGAGGTGCCTGTGGCTTGTCTTGGTCACCCAGTTTCATACTAAAATAAGCAAAGTGTGCCTTTTTCACAAAATCCATACATTCATACAGTGCTTTATTCTATACAGTAAAAACGTTTTTGCTACCTCACATCCACAGCCAGTTTAGTGAAGTAAATTAGGCTAAAATAATTTGATTTGGACAGAATTACTCCTGTGCTGCCTGATTCTGACAAATCAATATGATACAATGACATACATCAGCCCAAAAGTAAAAAGAAGGAACAAATATTTAAACCATCATAGTGAACTGCTGAACCCTATTCAACTGACAAACGTCTGATCTGGGAGGAGTACCGGTGCATACACAAATTTGTCCATAGTAGAGCTGCCCCTTAATAGTCAACTATATGTGAAGAGCCTTAGTCAACCAAGTTTTAACAGACATTATACCAGATAGACATGGCAATTAAAGAATCATCTATACATGCAATCATTTCCTGTATGACTTTATCAGTGTCTCACATCTTTGTGGAGGAATCTTGGCCCACTCTTCTTTACAGCGTTGTTTCAGTTTTTCAAAGTTTGTGGGCTTTCGTTTAAACACAGCTCTCTTATGGTCCCACATTTAAATTGGGTTGAGGTCTGGATTTTGGGCCATTGCAACACTTTGATTGTTTTCTTTTTCAGCCATTCTGTTGTAGATTTGCTGCTGTGCTTGGGATGATTACCCTGTTGCATGACCCAATTTTAGCCAAACTTTACCTGTCAGAAAGATGGCCTCACATTTGACTCTAGAATACTTTGGTACACAGAGGAGTTCATGGTCAACTCAGTGATTGCAAGGTGCCCAGATCCTGTGGCTGCAAAACAAGCCCCAATCATCACCCCTCCACCACCGTGCTTGAGAGTTGGTATGACGTGGTTGTGCTGATATGATGTGTTTAGTTTTTGCCAAATGTGACATTTGCACTTTGGTTTCATCTGTCCAAAGCCCATTTTTCCAGTAGTCTTATGGTTTGTTCAGATGCAATTTTGCAAACCTAAACCATGCTGCCATTTTCTTTCCAGAGAGGCTATTTCCTGGCAACGCTTCCAAACAAGCCATACTTGTTCAGTCTTTTTCTAATTGTCCTGTCATGAACTTTAATATTTAACATGCTAACTGAGGACTGTAGAGTCTGAGATGTAGCTCTTGGGTTATTTGCAATTTCTCTGAGCATTGGATGGTCTGACCTTTGGGTGAATTTGCTGGGACGTCCACTCTTGAATGTTTTCCACTTGTGAATAACCTTTCTCATTGTAGCATGATGGACTTCAAATTGCTTGGAAATGGCCTTATAACTCTTCCCAGATTGATGGGCAGCAACAGCTGCTTCTCTAAGATCATTACTGACGTCTTTCCTCCTTGGCATTGTGTTAACACACACCCGAATGCTCCAGACCAGCAAACTGCCAAAACGTCTGCTTTTTCAGAGGTGGCCATACTTGCTGATGATCAGTTAATCAAGTGTATTTGATTAGCAGCACCTGGCTGCTACTTACCCTCTTAATTCCCATGGAAGCAGTAAGAGTGCACTTAGTTTTTCACAGGACTGCATAGAGTTACGTGAAAACTTTCTTTTTCACATGACTGTATGTGTAACCAACATATATTTAAAAAGAGAAAAGAGAAAAGCCAAGTTTCAATTTTAGATGTTTTTACTTCACTCATATGTAGGTGGACAGGCAGGAAAGAATATACTGTATATGCATGTTATGGAGTGTTCTGTGGAATGAATAAGATTGCTCATTTTCTGCTTTAACTCTGAGACGTTTGTCATTTATAAAGACACCACTGACACCACCAGCAACCAGAATTAGCTTCTAATTGAACAGAATTAACCTCTTGTATTTTATATTAAGTAATCAAATGTTTTTCGGCAGTATCACCAACCTTCTGGTATGAAAGCTCTAATGCTCACATTGAAAGGACTGTGTTGAGCTCCTCTTACCTGAGCCAGCATATTCCTGCGGTCAGCATCCTTGTACAGGGGCAGGTACTTGTGTAGAATTTGCAGGGTGTGTTGTTTAAAGATGGCTGTGATGTACACAGTGCACTCCACTGTAGAGACTGGTTTGTTGAAGACCCCATACACAAACAAAACCCCCTCTTCAGAAGTTGTACCTGCAGGACAGAAAGCAGCATTACTCTAAACCAACAAGTAGATGTCTATGTCACCTGTGGCCTTGCTGTGATTCATCTGCACAACGGTTCTGCTTTCTGATTGTCTTTCTGTCTAAAAATCGCTCTTAAACACTGCCTTCAGCTTTGTTATGATCTTGGAATTTTCATATCAAATAGTTGTATAACAAGAACCAGTGGGAGTTCAGCAGAAAGCAAACAGCTGAGAGAATAAGATATAAATCCCGAATAATACAACATCACTTTTTCTTACTGGAGAAGTTTCTGTGTGTTGCTGTGTCCTCTTACCCAGCAGTACTGGCTTCTCTTTCTGCCAGTGGCCCTTTTGAAAGGCAGTGACAGCCTGCTCTTCGATTAACTCCCCATCAACACACGGACCCCACATCTCAAAAACCTCCAGAAACCTGAAAGGGTTCACAATCTTGGAACCTGGGATCAAAAACACCCAGATTAAAAAAAAAATCTGATTTTCAAGATAGAGCAGAGAGGTTGGTAAGTTAAAACACAGAAGAAAAAAAAACTATATTAAGCAACACATTATATGAAATGCTATAAAAGCTAAAAATGCTTTTTAATGTGATTCACTTTGTCTGAGGAAGAGAGCTTTCCTGTCATATCTAAAATTTCTTCTCCACAGTGCGTTTTCCTGCCTCAATTATCACTCATAAAAATGAGTTCACCCAACCAGAAAACTGCTGCTGTTGACGTAATCACAGATAGTGATACTGATCAATAACCCTGGCAGCCCTGCGGATATATTAAATTCATTCTTTGCTGTTAGGCAGTAAAATCCCTCTAATTGCCCCTTTAGAGGCTCACTCTTCAGTCATAATGATTTTGTTTACAAGTATCTCAGGATGAATATGTTTTTCACAGTCTTTTGCAGACAAACATACTATATCCTGCCTTCTTATGTAATGTGTGGGCAGCAATGAGTGTTGCTCTAAATTTGGGGTTTGTGGCATCCTACTTGTCTTCATCTGGGCGGCCAGGATGGCCTGCGGAGTGAGAGACAGCAGGCAGACAAAGTCGCTCACAGAGCAGTTCGTCTGTTTAGCAAAGAATCTTCCCAGCTTCAGGGCATCGTGTCTGGGAAAGATATGCAGAAAAAACAAAATTACAGTTCATCTTAAGACCTTTCATGTAAGGCTTAAATACAGCTGGAGTTCAGCAAAAGCACACTGCTATCTGATTATTGCTTTTTACAGCTCACTGTCTTTTAAAGTCTGTAGTAATTTATAACCCCAGCAAAGCGTACATTAGCCTCACATCAGTACCCAGTATGACCCCAAGCTGTCGGGTCCTCACCTGGTCTTCAGTGGGATGGAGAAGGGCAGGCTCTGAAGGACGGCCTGTTTAAACAGAGGCTTGCTGCTCCGGATCATCAGGTGAAGACTTACTGACTGAGCACCTGCACTCTCCCCAAATATTGTGACCTGATTTTTTTTTTAAAAAAGCACAAAAAGTAACCTGATGAAATAAAAAGTGACTGGGCCTTGCTAGCTAAACAGTTGTTTAAGTTGATACCTTTTCATGTTGCACAGCATGCTTATTTTCTCTTATACTTCATGTCAAAGGAAATATGAATATAATAGTGAAAGTTAGAGTTAGTGAATATACCATATTCATTCACTTTGTAATTTGAAGCTGTGATGCTTTTAGTTTCAACTGTCATAAATAAAAATACTGAATATACTGTTTTTGTGTTTTTGAGACAACCCCAACCCTGAATTCAATGAATGATATTACACATATTACACAACTTCACATCAGTACTTTGAGCTAAATGCTATTATCATGTGGACTTCTTGATGTTTAGCAGGTATAATCTTTTCCACGTTTACTATCTTACTGCATTTTAGTGTGTTAGCATGTTAACAATAGCTAAGTATTGCTACAATATAAAGTACAGCTGTAGCTGATAGGAGTATAAGCTTTTCAGGCATTTGATCTTAAACCAAAGTATTGGATAAATAGAAAAAAGCTTTAGAAATCCCTTTGTCATTTTTATCGTTAGACATTTGTGTGAAATGTTGTCATCATTAGCATATGAATGTGTTGGTTTTTTTTTGAGGCCACAGTGACCTTGACCTTTGAGTCTAGATGGACATTTGTCGCAAACTGTGTCCTAGGTTGGGGACAAACAACCTGATGACATAATGCCTCTGTCCACAACTGTCGATTGCATGGAGGGATAAAACAAAAAAATCTGACTTTCTGGTGACACTAGAGATAAAGTCAGGGGATACTGAAAGTCATTAAGAGTCATCATCTGGAAACCATGAATGTCTACCTTGTTTTGTACCAGTTGTTCCCAAAAGTTTAGGCTGGTGATGCAAGCATTCACCATTAGCTTCTAATACTAATTAATTTCTACCTACCTTGAAGGGGACAATCATATATACACTGGTACAATGGTGGAAGCTCATATTAAACATGGCCAAAGTCTCAAATAATGACGTCAGTGTAAGTACAAGTAACCCCTGTGAAGCAAAAGCTCAGGCTTCAGGCAGATTTTTCTACTCTTGGATTTATGTGATGTCACTGAAAGCTGATACCCCTAATATGGCCATCTAAGGCCATTTGGTGTTCAAGTTGTTTGTTTATGAGGGGCAGCCAATCACAAGAAAGATGGCTTTAAAGGAGGGGGAAGAAATAAGAATTACTATGAACTGTGAATCATCCAAAGCTATTCTATCAAGAAATTCTAATCGTAAACTTAACCTGCTGTGCGTTGTATTTAAAGTCACCCTTTGTTGTGCGATGTGTGACATTCTGAAACACTGCAATGATTAGCTACAAAATTTAGTTTCTGTTTTTTGTTTTTGTTGTTATTTTTACACATGTGTACAGAATGTGAATTTGATGTGAATAGATTTTTAAGCTTCTGTCAACAGAAACCTTACAGGAAGATTCTTTGATTTTTGTGAAACTACTTTTTCTAATGTATGTCAACTCGAGTGGTCATTTTTGAGCGTTTTCCCTTCTTTTTTCTTTTATTATGGTTTGTTGCAATGTTTGTTCCCACTGTGAAGCCCACCACACACTACTGTCTACAGAATTGAATACTGTGCTTCAGAAAGTGCACAGAATGCCTTGATTTGACGTAATTATCCTAGGTGTGGGTGCATGTCTGTATGCTTGCTTGCCTTGCTGGGATCACCTCCAAAGATGGCAATGTTCTGTTGGACCCACAGAAGAGCCGCCTGTTGGTCCAAGATCCCATAATTCCCTGCAGCTGAGGTATGAGGATCTTTTCCCGACACAAGGAACCCAAATGCACCTTCAATCATGCAGCAATTCACATGATGAGCAGGACATAATTGACTCAGGCAAGACATTCATTTCCTCCAGCTTCCAAATTACTGTTCACATATCAATGTGTCTGTTTTGAGTCTTGCAGGAAAGCAGAGTAATTACCAACAGGCTCAGCAATTTTAAAGTGGCACACAAACATTATTCAGTCCCATACTGTCTCACGCTCACAGACACACACACACGCCCTCTGTGATAAGCACACCATTATTTTAACTAAGTGATTCCACGGGTTTCCTGCTTGTTGCCTTCCACCAAGCCAAGTCCACTGCCAAAGTTCATCCTCATTTTATTCCCGCACACACAGTAAAATTTAGAAGAGTTTATAAAGTGGTGTAATCATGTTTATATAGGCACCCCTATTCTAATACACAGATTATTACACTGTAAAAGGCTCATTTAAAAGGAAACTTTCTTACCCAGTCGGTATTCCAGGTTTACAACAACAGTGTGGGTGAAGTTACTGATGAAGCGCCCATCGTACAGAGGCTTGGAGGCAGAACCAGCAATGAAATCCCCACCATGGATCCACACCATGACAGGCAGGCGGCTCCGCAGAGGAGACCTGAAGTCCACATCCAGCGGAACAAAGATGTTGAGGTAGAGACAGTCCTCACTGACCTTTTTGGAGACATTAGAAGATGCAGGTTGTTCACTTTTTGTTCACTGAAAATCAGTTTTTTCTACTGTATTTAGTTCTGGCCTTACGTAAGACAGATACATTAGGAAACAGGCAGGAGGCAATAGCCAGCCAGGTGAAAGGTACAAACCACAGAACGTATATACACCGATCAGGCATAACATTATGACCACTGACAGGTCAAGTGAATAACACTGATTATCTCTTCATCACGACACCTGTTAGTGGGTGGGATATTTTATCCTCAAAGTTGATGTGTTAGAAGCAGGAAAAATGGGCAAGTGTAAGGATTTGAGTGAGTTTTGCCAAGGGCCAAATTGTGATGGCTAGACGACTGGGTCAGAGCATCTCCAAAACTGCAGCTCTTGTGGGGTGTTCCCGGTCTGCAGTGGTCAGTATCTATCAAAAGTGGTCCAAGGAAGGAACAGTGGTGAACCGGAC
>VUQI01040346.1:0-15703 GCA_015106735.1 Paratilapia polleni | reverse complement strand
TCCCTTTTTTGGGGGGGGGGGGGGGTGCCCCCCCCCCCCCCAAAACAACATTTGAGATTCTCATGTATGATAACTGGATGAACTCCCAGCAGTGTCACACAAACAGAAAGATTGGAAGTGCATTTGGATAATGCATTTCAAAGTTTATGATGTTAAAAGTTCAAGGAAAAGAAATAAGCAGCACACACTGATTTTATTACAAAACTGAATATGCATCAGAAGATCTGGAATGTTTAGAAGAAGCACGTAGGCAAACTGTGAGATCTGTCTAACTGCTTGAAATAGGAAAGAAACCAAGGAAAACCTCAGCGTTCTTTCAAAAAATGGTAACATTTCCACTGATACCTTCCCAGACTGACATGGGTTTGATAACAGCCTGCTCCCGTGTAATCTGTGTATAATGTGTTGCACACTAACCTTATTAATTTCTGCCACTTCCTTCCTCATATCCTCTGTTTTCCTTTCTGATATCAGTTCCAAAAATATGCTGTAGTGTGTCCACATTCATTTTTAACACAAAAAAAAACAAAAAACAAAAAACAAAAAAACCCAACAAAAACAACTTAAGCTTCTCAGCATTACAATAAGATCCTTTCTTTAAGTACGGGTCCAGAAACTGGATCTTACAACCAGTCTTTACACTTTTTGGGCAGGATTGTAGAAACAGGAAAGACTCCAATCTTAAAGACTTTTAGCCTTCACGTCATCAAGATGGTCATACAACTACACATTTGTGAAGACTAAAATAGTATGCACTGACAAAAATAACAAAACCATTTAATTTGATTTCATTTTGGTTTAAAGACATGTACTGGCAGTCTTTGGTTGATATGAGGCTGCCATGATTGTTCTGTTACTGAAGTATTAGTACACGAAACAAAGCCAAGTTGAATATATCAGATATTATAAAGCTTCGCAGTTTGAAAGTATCCCTGAATATTGTTTAAAAGTCAGAAAATTACAACAGTAAAGATGATGTGACATGAATGCATTACTCGCAGTAATAAAAACAGAAGTCTCAAGCCCAACTCAAGATTAACCTAATGACATTATACAACTGTTTCCACTGGCTGAGCAGCGCTCCATGTGTTTGTAATCTAATTTTCATTAGTAAAGGTACCGGATTTCCCTTTTAAACCGTTAAATATATTATGAATTCTCTCCAGGCCAAATTTCGAGGCCAAAATGTTCTATGAGCAAAATATAGTGATAGGTAGGAAGAGTAGTTTTCCACTCAATAAATCTATGTTGGTGTTTGTAGTTTAGAGAGGAAGTATAGTGGTGACAAGACTTTTTGCTATCACATCACGCTGTGAACATGACTACTTTATGTTTGGGCTCACTGACTTAATGGTTTCTGAGAATGTGTAGCAGCAGGATCCTATAGGCTTCACCTGGTGCACTGGAAATTGGGATAGGAGGTTACTCACTTGCAATCCAATCCAAGAGGATAATTGGGCACAGCCCCAATCCAATACAGTCCCTAAACTGCATGTAATCCACTCAGCCAAACTGTCACACCAACAATGAACCCTCCCCCTCTACCCCAAGGGCCCGCCAAGGCTATCTCAGGAACACTTCAATAGCTTGTACCTGGCCTGCTGCTGGGCCCATTATCCACTAATCCACACCCAAGCGGAACGTTTAAGTAGTTCTAAAAGGATTGGTGAGAGCAGCAAAGCTTTCACTGGAGCCATGCAATTAAGGCCAGAGAAATTATCGCACAATTTAAATCCTATTCTCCTCTTTGAGCATGGAAAGATCAGAAAACTAACAGTTAAAGATTAAATGTGGGAATATGAGAAACTAAACAAACTTATCACAAACATACAAGCAGCAAGAATACAAGGCTTTAAATGAGTTCAGGTGATCTGGCAGCAGGATACCAGAGCAGATACTGCTGGAAGTCCAAAGGGTGCAAAGGTTGTGATAAGTCTTATTAGTGAGAGTGTTAATCAAAAGAAAAGTCTCTGATCCCTGTTGCAGAGAAAACTCATTCCTAAAATACAACTGAAGATTATCTACAAGATTACATCGTAAAAATAAGTGGATAATAATATAACAAGGTAGTAAATAATAACAAGGCAGTAAATATACCAAGTTGGCCATACCGACAATACAAAACACCTGAAACTGAACTGAAAAATGTCCTAAACGGCACAGCATTTAAGAGGAAAAAACATGAGGGCAAAGTGCAGTATTACAGGTAGACTATTCAGAACACTCACTGTTCATCCACCATGCTGATAAAGGAAGATGGCCAGTTTGACTGCAGAACTGTACACTTACACAGTATGTCTTTACGCTACCAGTCTTTGTTAAAACTGCATAGAGACAGCGTATACTGGCAAATGGGAAAGGCAAAAGTACATGAATCATCAATCAATCATCAATCATCATCAATCAATCATCAATCTTCCCACAACAGTATACCTTGAAACCTGTACACCACTGCAACCCTACTTAATGCAGTTCATGAAACACACGTCTAGTCCATTACTTTATGTACACAAATTTTCCATTTCTTTTGTATACATGGACAGGAAAAACACAAATACTAAATCTTTGACATAAAACATGACAAATCACAGAATGCCACCTCTTAAACTTTTCCCATGCCATTTCACGCCATTTTGCTCCCCACTGAAAATTGAGAGCCTTAAACTACCAATCCTGATTGGATGGCTGTGGCTCAAGTAGTAGAGTGCTTGCCTGCATACTTGTAGTCTGGTGGTTGGAGCCCTTGCTCTGGACACAGTACATGGTAATACAGCCATAGCATGCACCAGCCACTTTGACCGGGGTGAAAACTGAAAACCTGTGATCATGTAAATAGGGTTGCAAAATTATGGGGAAAAAAAAGGTATTTTTTGACAATACTGAGATCTTGATTATTTAATTTTAGAAACATCACACATTTAGTTAACTGTTAGGAAAACATAGTTATTATAGAACACTGTGAGAATGTTTCAGGTCCATAAGTAATTAGCTGGTCTCTCATATACATAAAAAACTTTTACCATTGGAATTCCTCCAACTTTAAATCAAATTGTGAACTAAAAATCTAAATAAAGGACCTGGGAAACAACAACTTTTTTCACACATGGGAAGTGGCGGAGGGAGGAAGGATTGTCCAGAGGTAGGCCCAGACAAAAAAAAATATAAAAGAAAATAAAGGAAAGAAAACACTCAACTGTTAAGCCCATCTTGCGAAGGCAACCACCAGTCCCCATCAGCCACAGCTAGGGGAGGCGATGCGAGTCAATCCAGAGGTGCAATTTATTTTATGTATGTGAATTTATTATGACATTAAAAAACACAAACTTACATCACATAATTAAAGCTGAAATTTATAATTTCAAACCTAGAACTGCTTGGCATTTTGGCAAACATCTGTTCTTTTGATTGCACCCACAGGGGGAAAAAAAAAATCCAAATGAGATGCAGGAAAACTGGGTATAATGAACCCTCCGTGGATGTTGGCAAATTGTGACTCAGAATTCTGCCTCTTATTATTAAAATTAAGTTTTCTGGTTGAATGTTAGCTTAGGTTTCATGTTGTGTTATTTTAGGAGTTACATACATATAAAAAGAGGCATAAAGTAGCTCACATCTTCACAGCTATTTTTCATATATGAAATCTTTGATTCTTGGCATCTCAGAGCAGCACAACACCCACACAGAACCTTATGATTCCACGCTCATGGAATAAGACTGCTGTCTGTGCATCAGATGTCTGGACTTAAACTGATTATGAATGTCTTTTGGCATGATGTGAGACTATTTTTCAGACTAGCTGCTTTAAAGAGCGGGTTCTGTTTTTTATTATGGAATCAAGTTTGGGTAGTTGAAGGGGATGTGAGTCATATGAACAGAATTTTTGTTTTAATAACAACAGCATATGAAGAATACTTCAGCTTAACATCTTTGGTGCATGTGGCAATGTTTATGAATACAGGATTACTGGTTTATATTAAAGTTGGTGGATATATCATGTATTGTGAAAGGTGAGGAGCCAAGCAGGATATCTTAAATGTGGTGCACATGCTTGTTTTCAGATTCCAAATTAAATTCATTGCCAGAGAAGTTAAAATAAGCATATGAATTTTCTTTTTGGTGCATTGTTATACTAAAAGTCATGTTACACTGCCAAAAGAATTTAAATGAAATTATCCCCTGAATGTATCCCTTGAAATGCGACATTTGGCACCACTCAACAGCCACTCGGTGTGCTGATATGATTGATGTCTCAAGCTCATTCCACGTTTATTCATCAAGCCGAGAAAAGTGATATGTTCTCTCTTAGCCAGCAAACATGGTTGAAGCCCTGATGCCCTCCCCCTGGTCAAAACTGGCCACAGTCTGACTGCAAAAGCTGAAATCAGACTCTTACAAAGCAATGTAGATCGGATTTTTGCAATGAATGAAATAAACGCATCCGTCTTTGTTTTTCTTTTTTTTACGTGGTTGTGAACAGATGGCCACACAACGCCATCTCCACATACACAGACTAGCATTACTGTAGCCTGTTTTTTGTTTTGTTTTTTTTACAGTACAAATGTACATCTTAATTCTGTCTTTGTTGCATGGTGAACTCAACTTGTCAGACTGTTACAGCCATTGCCTCTCTGTCCCTGATGTCAGCATCATAAACCCAGGGATGCAACTTCAGGATTGTGAAGTCAATTAGCTCAACAAAAACAGTGGCCTGAAAGTCTGAGATCACGAGTTCAAATCATCACTGAGGTGTGTTTTTTCATTCTATGAATGTTTTGTTTACTTCATTTTATTGTCATCAATAAAGAGATAGTAGAAAATTCTTGAACACAAACCTTCTCTTGCTAGGAAGTCTAACAAGGATGTCCAAGCGAAGTTCAAGTAGTACCACAAAACCGACATCGAGGTTGTGTCTCTGACGTCAGCTCAACTTTCAATTTGGAACTATTTTTTGACCGTGACTAAATGTCAACAAAAGGCCTCCAGCCGACAGTTATTCAACATTGAAATGTTTGCTGGGTACCCACAGCTTTACTAAGATAAGCAGATATGCTGGCCATCACACAATTGAAACAGGCATTCAGCTGTTAATTAGCTCTTTGGTAACAGAGACAACTGGCATCTTTGCCATTACAAAACGATTCGGGTTTCTTTAAGTACCAAGTCTTTCTCTTACGCACCTGGTCTAGGCATTTTATGCTACAGTAACACTAGGGAAAATAGTGGTTGGAGACCACGGCATTACCAAGAAGTATTGTGATCGTGTGCAGTGTCGTTGCCTTTGAAATGGTTGTGTCAAAGACGGGGACCAGGTCTGCAGCAGTCATATGGATATATAATGACTGCAAGTGGTTGCTCAGCAACCTTGATTTTATATAAGAGTGTAACCACAACACAACCAGTTGGCAACCAGTTGAGTCGAGTCCCCACTGGACAGAGACACGTTGCAGACGAGTTGCACTCATTGACACAGACTGACTCAGACTGATTTCAATGTGTTGGCAACCTGTATGTGTTTATAAATTAAAAGGTGATCATTCGCAAACCTTCGCCAGTCAGTCTGAGTCAGACCGCAGTCGTTTGGAGACAAGTTGCCCCCCACCAGGCGACCTGTGCAATCGCCTTGCAATCGAAAGTGGTCACCACAACTACTTGCAACCGGTCGTGGAAAGCGTAAAAATTCAGTGCAATCAGCGGGCAACCACTGATTTTTCCTAGTCGCAATGAGAGATGCATGAGCACACAAAAAAGGACTTACACTAATTAGCTGTTTGCAGCTTACTGAAGAAACCACCTCTAGCATGGAAATGATATCCATCGTCCATCCCTCTAAGATTTTTAGTGATAATCATCATTTTTTAATCATCTTATCTGTGGTGATGAAGTCACAGTGTGTAAGAGTCCTTTTTGAAGTCTTAACTGTAACCTGCACATCAATGAAGGGCTTAAACAGACTGAGAACTGAAAACAGAATTCAGTAAAGACTGCCATCTAGAGAGGTAGGCAGTGAAACATACAGGAAAGACAGGCCATCTCTGCCTCTCTCTTGCACCCTCCCCCCACCTTCTCTGTCTGTGGTCCCCAGAAGCTATAATATCCATCTCTGGCGGTTCACTTGACATTTACTTGCCCTGCTTCTCCTGTAGCATTCCCCTTTCCTAACTGCCAGTGCTGAGACTCTCCAGGGCCTGCCGACCGGGTGAACAGATAACAAACCTGTCAAGGCGGCTTTGCGGGGGGGAATAAATCCAGAGCTTGGACTGAGGTGGATGATGTGTTCCAGAGGGTTACTCATTCAGGGAGAAGGGGGCTGACATAAGAAGCCCTGTGAGGCCTGGACTCCGGAGAGGCTGCTAGCTGTAATGTCGCGGTGCTACTTTAAAAAGGGCCACTGCAACCTGATTAGATCTCAGTGCAGACATTTCAAATGGTGGGCCCCCTTTTTACCCTCCATTTCACCTATTCTTTACAACCCTCCCCAACCATCAAAGGAGCTGTCAGGGGCTCTTTCTTTAGGCTGCCAGACAGGTCAGGGGTGGAAGGTTGAGGTGGGGTGTGCCCTTTGAGGTAGGGGCTGAAAGCACCTACTAGGGATGTATGAGGGCTGAGAGCTGTCTTTAAGATGTTGATAACATTCACAGTGATGTGTTCCCAAGAGGTGCACAAATGTCAACACTCTCCTGCTATGGGCATATAATTCTACGAATAGAAAGGACAAAGGGCTAAGGCAAAGAGATGCAGCACAGTCCTTTTGTCAAGCAGTATCGCAGAGAATCATATGTTTTGGCTCCTCAACACTAAAAGCCATGTTTTCTCTTCAAACTATTAAGAAAAACACAGCTTGTTGGACTGAACAGATTGGCCCTTGTTTTAATGAATATATCCCTGTGACCTTCTAATCTAATTGTACTCATCAATCCCTCACAAAACCAATTAGACTAAATGGATAGATCCTGAGTGATCTCTTACCAATCCCTTGAAAAACTGGGTAAGAAAGTATTTGATAAATGGCTTAGCAGTGATATTCTATATTTATTCAACACCAGGGTACCTTGTCTGCACAGCATTAATACATTGGCTAACCCGTCACTGACTTGAAGCTTAAAAGGCAGCAAACGTGCTGATAAAGCAGCAAATAGTAGTACACCATCAGAGACTCAATCTAATTACTCACCCGCCACTAAACTGACAGCATGAGAAGAACATGATGGACTGCGACTGTGAAGTATATTAACTTGGAGAATTGGCAAAATGTCCTTTATTTAGGACAGAGTTTATCAAGCGTTTTGGGCAAACCAAGTGATGCATGCCCACTAGAAATTGGAGGGATGGAAATGTCCCAGGATGGTGCTAAAAACTGCACATCAATTACCTGAAGCACTGAGGCCTGTCTGCTCTATCTACATCCGAGTTCTGCCTAAGGAACCAAAATGTCAGCTAGCTATCCAGACATCACTGCTGGAAGGAGGTCACATCAGGGGAGAAGGGAAATACGGCATACTTTGCTTGGGCAGTACTTTCATGAAGACTACTGTATATTCCAAACTAATGGCGTTAGTTGGCACTGATCTGCGGTAAACAGCCTTGCAAGTCTTAGCAAGCAGCCTGTGTTAGACTAAGCCATGTTTATTATCAAGCACAATCCTCAGCCTCATCAATGCTTAGAGAAAAGCACGGATGAATAAATGCATATTGTTTAGCTTAGAGTTAGCCAGAGCTGGAGCCACAAATAAAGAAAAAAATGAATTTAAAACAGATGGTAAAATCCAATAAGCAAAACAGAAGGAGGGGGGCAGACTGAGAGATAGTGCTGCAGAGTAGAGGACACAGGGAGAGAGGAGAAATAAAAAGAAAAAGCCAAGAACACTGGCTGCCTTTTCACTCCTGTTTTTCAAAACCCTGTAAAGCTAACAGGGAGAGAAAATACAAAGGCCAGTGTTCTCATTTTCTGTCTGAGAGCCCCACCAGGACTACTGAAACTTGCTTGATTTCCCCAGTCCAATTATATCTCTGTGCTCAATCCTTCCAGAATAGCAACATCACACCAAGGGACGCTGTCTGCCTAAGCGCAGCGTGCCTAATGGAGTCCCAGAAGTTGACTCCATTTCATTGCTCCTAACTAATGGGCTGTGATATTTTCCAAAACTGACTGCAGCTCTGCCCCCTGGAAGCTAATCTAGTCAGTGCTGTGCCGGACCCATCCCAGCAACATGCCAGCCCACTGCCTCCCTTCCCTAACAACTCCCTCCAATTCTTCCCACCACTGCTGCTGTCTTTATGCAGGCCGCCAACACTGTCTGTCTCCTCCCCTCCCAGCGCTCATTAGTGCTTTCTAGCCGGGTGCTGATTGTCAGAGGGCCCCTGTGATGCCAGCTTTCCCTCTGCGGCTGGCCTGCTGCGGTGAATTTAAGAGGACTTTAATTTAACTGGGCTGAAGAGAGTAGGAGCAGTCAGGGACAGGTGGGAGGAGGAGGTCTGCAGGGTAGACATAGATGTACAATTGCAGGGCCGCAGCTGAGGACAGGCACTCTTTCAGAGCTACCTATTGCTCTCCAATGGATACGCATGCCCAGAACACAAGCATGAGAAGAAATAGTCAAACATAAATTCACCAGAATGGCTCCCTCACCAGCCATATTGTGGGCACAGAACGGTCCTCCAGATGGCTATGGGACACACCAGTGGTGCAATACAATCACTAGCATGGCAGAAGTATCAGGAATAAATATAAAGAGCTTTAGATCATATAAAGACTCAGCCAAAACTTCCATTTTGATGATCTATTTTAAAACGAATCTGCACCTTCCATGTATAACTGCTTCTTGTTGTAAAGATAGAATGTAAAAAGAGAATGAATTAACTTCAAACCTTACGGAAAAAATTAAACAATTCTAAGTCTACAGTGTTTCAGTAGAGGAAGAAAGAGTTATTGAATAAGGTGACAGCAATAAAAACACGATGGAACAATTTTACATAAAGAATATTATTCTGCTTAAGTAAGGACTTCCTTTTAAACATGAAAATCTCATTCAGCTGAATGCAACTCCATTTCAAGAAGTGCTGGTAGAGAGCAAAATTGTCTGCTTTTATGGCACGCACGACAGGTTAATTATTTTTATAATTACACCACCAAACGTCAAACATTTGTTTTTCCCCCTAATTGACAGGAGAAATAACAGTGGACTTTATTAGCTGTGCAGAGTAAAATGCTTAAAAGTGCCTTTTATATGCCATACATATAAAAAGCAATTATGCATTTTTTTTTCCTCCTCTCTACTACCACCTTTTAGCCAGTGCAATCTGCGAAGTAGATTCACCAAGGATAAGAGGGAAAACTGTAATTATGCACATCATTCACCTTCCTAAGTGCAGCACTTGAACACAAAAAGCCAAGATGCCTAAATGCATTACACCAGGTTGTCCTTATGCAAAGTGTAGGTCAGGCACCAGCAGGCACCAAGAACTAATGGCAGTGAGCGGTGCTCCTAACACATGCTCTGGCTCTTTCAGGGACACAAGGGAGTTAAGTGCCATGCTCCCTACTGCTGATTATCGCACCTTCACCAGGCTGCCAGGTCTCCTGGCCCTCCATGCATTGATCTCATTTGGCCAAGAGATAAGGCAGTAATTGGATGAGGGCTTGGAATCAGATGGCCCTGCCTGGCTTGGCTAATTCCACTCTTCCTGGGCCGCCTGGGCCCAGGGCCAAAGGGGCAGGCCAAGGTTAATCCCATCCAATCCCCTGTACTATGTGCCCATTCACTGCCCTCTGACCTCACTGCTACCCAAACACAGCTGATGTGACTCCTTCTGAACAAGTCAAAGCCAGATTGTTTAATTAGTTTACCAGAGATTTTACACCCCTACACTACAACCAGCTGCACTGTCAGATAGGTACACTATGGGTACAAATGGGGAATTGTGCATGCACATTGTTTCATACACAGGCACACTGTGCAGAGCTTTTCCCTGAATATATAATGTCACATTAAGCAAGTTTACGCAAAAGATAAATAATGATATAATCTTTTATGATCATAAACTTCATGGAGTGTAAGCTTACTAATACTTTCATACATGACAAAGTCAAGACACGGCTGTAAATTATTTTGTAAATTCTCTCACGATAATCACAGCAGTTGATGTGGAAAAGAATATGGAGACAAATCTCTTATGTGACATGTCACTTTATTGGAGCAGAAATCCTGCTTCTTGAGGGCATGGATCTGCAATGTGTCATGGCAGGATTGACTGATATGCATATGCAAAGCAAAGTGGAGCGAAATTGTGATTATGCAAAACATTTTTCAACAAAAAGCTCAAGTGCAATTTCATCCCGGCTTCACAGTCAGACCATTGCTGTTCCATTTAAGATGGCCAACCATATTAATCTTCATATATCTTTTCTATTTATGCACTGTGTAGTTAGAAATGGGTATTTGCCTGAAAATGAAATGAAAAACAAGTCTCTGAAAACGATCGCTGTACCTCTTCAGGAACAAATGCAGCAGGGGACGCACGCCTCTTGGGAAACCCTAATCTTATTACTGTGCACATTTATTCAATTCCAGTGTCAATATCAATAATAATCAGAATGTGTCATGTGACAAGTGCTTTATGTGCTGCTGATAGCGGGTGACAGGAAGTAGACGTAATCACCTGGGAGTACATCACTGCCAACAGCTGTGGATCAAAGCTTTTCCTCTGCAAATGAATCATAGATCGTTATGCACCATATAAATAACTATGATAGACTCGGAGTATATAGAAACATATTCACCGATCGGACATCTAACAAAAGTTGACAGGTGCAGTTTATCAAAGTGGAAGTAATCCCCTAATAATACCCCGGAAATCTCTCAGAAACAAGATAACACCTAACCTAGATGACACAACACAGCCATTTATCCAAGTACATCTACACTGTTGTCGGAAATGCACAAAATCATATTACTGCCATTATGAAAAGACAAAGATATCAAAGGCTTGTCAAAATAAAGACATGGAGTGTAATTGCATGTGACAAGTTAGGAACTTGCAAACAAAGGGAGAGCAGATTGTGACATATTGTAACCTGAGGCAAACCGGACTATAAAACACACAAGACACAAAAAACACAGTGCAAAACAGGGACAAATCTATTAAACCAATACCTTTTGCCAATCTTTGGTAAAATGCATTATATTTTTTGATTATTATTGAAGTGGAACAAATAACACTGTAGCTGCATTCACAACATTCAAGTTGGGCACAGAGAGATGACTATCTCAGAAGCCAGGATTGAATTTTTCATTTCAATTCACAGTAAAACTCAATATGAAAAGTCTGAATTCCAAAGAGAAGCATCAGCTGGTTGCTCTTAAAGGGAGTTTAAAAAAAAAAAAAAAAGACCACATATAAGACCGAATCTAGAGTGGAAATGGGACACTAACGGAGACAATTGGAGGAGAGATGAGGCCAGCACTTGTGTGTCATAAAGACAACAGTAGAATGGCCATTCTGTGGATTCCTGGGGCCTGACATCTAGATTGCAGATGGATAAGTGCACGTTAAAACAATATCCCACCGACCAAAAAAAAAAAAAAAAAAAATCATTTCTCATAGCTGTCTCTATTTACTGAAAGGCTGCTCGTCTCCCACTGGGGCAGAAACAAATGAAAATGTTATTTCTCTACTCATGAACTCCTACCTAGTCTGGTTTTTCACTGCTGGCAATTTCATTTCTCTTCCAAATTTGACTTAAGCCCACGACTTGAGGGAAATAATGTCTCTGGAATAATCTTCTCCAACTGTAATTCCAGGGGCACTATCTTGCTGCCTTTCTTGGTATATCTATGTGTCTGTCCATCTATCTACAGCATCTATTTGCTTATTTGTTGTTGGCACTGTTTTGTGGTTTAAGGGAAATTGCGCTGGCTTCGGAAATAGATATGGAGTGACATCCAATGTCTGACAGTAATGCTGTCAGTCACAGAGGTCTTCAATAAGAGAACAAGCCCTTCTCCGGCACAAAGGATGAAGAATGGCTCTGATGCACACAGTACTGTAAAGCACAGCCCGTCACAAAGAAAAACATTGGCTCAAAGCACATGCAAAACATAATATTAGTAAAATGCTTTCAGACGGTACACCATCATTCTTCTGTTCTCCGAAACACGTGGAAAACATGTTTTCCACGCTTCTCTAGTATTTTAAAGTATTTTTCTCCTGCTGTCCATTTTTATCCCTTTCACATAACACAAACGTTAAAGGAATGGTTTAAGATTATAAGCATGTAAGCCTTTTTTAAAATGACACATTTTACACCATGCATAACAGAAATAACCGCCGAAATAACTCTGGCATTGTTTGCAACATCCCTGCACAGAAAATTGTTTTACCAAGCTGTATTTACCCCTTTCATCAAAATCAAGTTGGGGCAATCAACAACTGAAAAGCAGATAATTCATTTGTACAATTTGATGATTTAATCAGAATAATTTTTTCATGTAAGAGTTTTTGTCTTCCAACAGTCTTAAAATGAATAATCAAGGATTCATGTGTTATTTTCAAAGTCTGGTTTAAATATTTTGAAGATTATTGGCTTTTAAATTATTTGCAACAGGAAATTTTGGTATGAACAGATATCTTTTCTTTGGGCTGTGATAGTCATCTTGGCCACTGTCCTTACAAGCTGTAGTTCAACAGATACGTGTCAAACTAAACGTTTACCAATTTAAAGAATTGCAAAACTCAGGTTTTACTAAAGTCGGGCAAAGCAAGTATGAACCAACAAGCACAGAGCCAATATTGTGCAGATGTAGCACTCCCCATTTGTAGGTTATCGGTTATTGTTGCAAATGTACTTCTTTACACCATGATGAAAGTGGAGAAAAATGGAGGTTTTGTTTGCACATAGAAAACCTTTTTTGAATAGTATTTCATCTCGAGCAGGTTGTGTAGAATCAGTATGTAAAGAGAAAATGACTCTGTAGGAAAATTAAATGTAAAGAAAATCAACATTCACATTTTTGACCATATCACTCAGCCATGGATGCATTACAAAAATATATGTGGTAAGTGCTATTTGCTGGGGATTCCCTAGGTACCTTATATTTACATTCAGTTCAGCTTACATATATGGCAGACTGCACAAGGTTAACTAAAAGGTCCTATGTAATGCCCATACAGGCTCCCCTTTTGCCCACTGAAGAACATACTATGGGATAAAGAATTAAACAATAAGTCTAAATAGCCAGATAAAAGTGAAAGCTACACAAGAAGCGGTACAGAAAAGAAATAAGGAGATATTTTCATCACATCTTTGTTTATAGGGGCTGTGATGAGCCAGAAGAGAGGGCAGGATGATTTACTGGCACAGGAGAGGTAAGCGATATGTAGCAACGAATGGCCAGTCATCGTGTTTATGAGGGAGAGATGGTTCTGGACTCCTGGTGCGTCTGATTGTGTTTTCTCTGGTTCCCAGCTTGGGCGCGAGCACACCCCCACCAGGCCACTGTGATTTAAGTATGCACTCTTGCTTGGCTTCTCCTTGGGGGGTAAAAAGGTGCGTGTAGTGCTGTTTGTGGGCCTTTGCATATTTGTGTTTACATGTGCGTTGGCCAGTGTGTGTTTATAAAGAGGAATGCCAGTCGATGAAGACCTCCCATCACAAAAGAAAGCACCACTTCCCCTTTCTCCTTCATGCAGCCAGTTCCTACATTGCTCTCATTGCTATGGCAACCGGCGCTCTCTCCTTGGGCTCTGCATGCATCCAATCAGAGTGAGACCTTTGTAGAGATTCCTCCGGGCTCCACTTATTCAACTTACCCCACCGGAACAGCCTCCACACTGAAAAGGCTGGAACAAAGAGAGGAGAGACTCCCTCACCAGAGCTTGGTATGACATAAAAAATTGGGGCTACAGGGTCGGGTTACAGGGAATGCGGAAGTAATATGTAGCCAAGAGCAGCGGGATGCACTGCAAAAGCAAAAACAGGGTGGCAGTGCATAGCCATAGCCAATTTCAGTTCAAATTATGTGGAATAGGATTTGTTATTGGAAGCCTCAGAGCCTGAATACTTGGCAAGTATCGCATGGCTCTGGCACTGGTTTAAGCTTGATAAGTCAAAATGGATTCCGGCTGAGCCTATTTATGTCATTCCTGAAAACATATGGATAGGATTCAGGCGCTCAATACTTTCAACCTTCAACAATGACATTCAACACCACTTCTCCAGTACATTAATCTTCCATGAGAATAGATTTATCATCCACAGCAGTGAAAGGCTGCATTCAGTCAGGATAAGCCAACAGTTTGTTACCACACCAACATATCTCTGTATCACTTTCAACAATTAAAGAGCCTCATTTTGCTGGCTATACAGTAATATAACTACAGTAAAGGTCACAATGTTCCTCAGATTCCTTGTTTTGCTTTTCTTTCAAGGCCTGTAGGAGTGCTAAAGAATTATTAGAGAGGAACTAGTGGCGAGTATTGCCAACCTGAGGGCTGCTCAGAGAAAGAGATGCACAATCACACTGTGCATCTCATTCTAATTATATTTCTGAAGAGTAGATGTGGCAGAGCTAAACTCTTGTGAAAGTAGGCAGAGAGGCTGTTGTGCCTTCAGCACTTGCAGAGACAAGCCATCCAGCAGTACCTCTCATAGGTCCCTGACGGACATTCGGCTGTTGGGAACTGGCAGGGCGAGGGAGGTGCATCATAATTTTGCCAGACTGCCATGTCACAAAGTGTCATAATCTGCTCCTGACAACTTGACTGAAGGCAATGAGAAGGAAAATGGGAAAGAACAATAAAGAGAAGAGAGGGGGGTGGCTTGATTTGGAGCACCAGCGGTGGTAATAAGCATGTCTGGGCACTTCCTGAGAGACAGCCTATTCATCAGGTTGATGTAGAAGTAGGTAAATCAAGTGATCTTATGTCTGGATCCTCTGGCAAGCTGCTGTGCAGTCAAGAAAGGTCTTATATGTAGGTCTGCACTACATCCTGCAACACCTCGACTGCCCTGGCACATATGCTAGGATCCTGTTTGTGGACTTCAGCTAGGCATTCAATACTATCATCCCTGAAGTCCTCCAGTCCAAACTCACCCAGCTCACTGTTCCAGCCTCCATCTGTCAGTGGATCTCAAACCTTCTGACACACAGGAAGCAGCAGGTGAGGCGGCGGAGAATCACATCCAGCACCTGGAAAATCAGCACTAGCGCCCCCCAGGGATGTGTCCTCTCTCCTCTGCTCTTCTCCCTTTACACAAACGACTGCGCCTCAAAAGAACCGTCTGTTAAAATCGTGAAGTTTGCAGATGACATGACGGTCATCGGACTCATCAAGGAATGGGATTGAGTCTGCATACAGACGTGGGGTTGAACAGCTGGCCCTGTGGTGCAGTCAGAACAACCTAGAGCTGAATATGTTCAAAACTGTGGAGATGACAGTGGACTTCAGGAGGAGCCCCTCAGCACTGTACCCCCTCACCTTACTCAATAGCACTGTGTCTGCTGTGAAAACCTTCAGGTTTCTGGGATCCACAATCTCCCAGGATCTGAAGTGGGCATCCAACATAGACAGAATTATTAAAAAGGCCCAGCAGAGGATGTACTTCCTGCACCAGCTTGGGAAGTTCAACCTGCCTCAAGAGCTGCCGATCCAATTCTACTCTGCAATAATCCAGTCTGTTCTCTGCACATCCATCACTGTATGGTTT
>VUQI01040344.1:17406-29734 GCA_015106735.1 Paratilapia polleni | reverse complement strand
ATGGGGGATTGGCACTGAATTATTATTTGATGTGATAGGGTGTGTTTTTTTTTTTAACCTGATTTGATCCAAGAATCTGGGAAGTTTCGTTTATGAAAATTGACATATGGTTCAAAAGTTATACTTATATACACCTACAACTTTGACCTACTGGTCGTGATATAATGCTTCAGGAAAGCAAAATTAATGAATTTTTCTACTTCCATGCTCAGACCTTTCCACCAGCTTTTATGAAAATTGGGAAGATAGATTTTGCATAATCACACAGACAGACATTTGTTACCACCATCCACAAGAAGTAACAACTATTAATCTCCAGTTCCCAGTAAAGCAGCAGGATGAAAAATAAAAAAGGGCAAGCTGCATTTCAAATCAGAAGGAATCACTTCTGAAACTAAGAAAAAACATTTATCAAACATTCCACACATGATGCTCTACCATAACGCTGCAATAAAAAAAAATAAAAAGAATTTAAGAAATTGTTAACTTGATAGGTTTTCTTGTATAATTACATCTTTTTCAATACACAGAATGAAGTTACATTTTATTTATGCAACACCAAATACGCTTTCTCAGGGTACTTCACATAGTTCAGAGGCAAGTCAGTGCCTCGCAATATCAAAGAAGCCCAGTGATTCACTTTGAGCAAGCATTTGGCAACAGTAGGGAGGAAAAACTTTCTTTTATTGAAACAGAATCTCTACCTAGTAAAGCACAGTGTTTGGAGAATAGTGTACAGTTAAATGCTGTGAACAATGATGAATTATATTCCATCTGCTTCTCATGGGATTTTAAGTGTGAATCACCAGGGCGCCACTTTACATACCTGAGCTAACCTCCTCACTCTAAGAGTCTCCCTCTCTTGAGTCTCAAGCACCTGTTAACCTGTGAGAACACTCGACTGCATGACTGTGTTCTCAAAAAGAATCATAGTCCAGCAGCAAAATCACAAAGTCTATATATACAGAAAAATAATTTTATCATTTAACTGAAACTTAAATGTAACCCCAACTCTGACTTGTAATGTGAAAATTGATGCTCGTCCTGCTGTTACACTAATTTCAAGTCAATGTTGATATGTTTAATGATGTGTAAGTGTACTAGTAACAGTAAATTTGTGAAATCTAGTTTTAAAAAGTGTTGGTCATATCGTGGTCTGTTGTTTTTTTTTTGTGTGTGTGTGTGTGTGTGTGTGTGTGTGTGTGTGTGTGTGTGTTCCCTGAAATATTAGAAGCCTTACGTAACCTTCTGTATCTGCTTTACCCGTGTATAGTACAGGCTCTGCACAAGTTACCCAAGACCTGTCTGATTTAATCTTCATTCATGGAATAAATGTTCATGGAAAATGAATGAACTCTACTCTTTTTTTGTCATACTGAAACTTGTGACTTTGTTTAACCTGAGATCAAATTCATGTTGTAAGGCACAAACATCACATTAGCGTGTGAACCTTGTTCTGTTTTTAATGAATTAAGGTTATCTTTTAATGTAATTACTTGCATACAATTTATGTAGGATTTAAGGGAAATTCTAAATAAATATATTTTCATAAAATGATAGAAGCATCTAAATGTACTCAGCCTGTTAAAGCAATTGTCTTTGTAAAAAGCAAATTGATGTTTTTTTCTGTTTTTTCTTGTGGTCTGGTAAAGGAGGTGGAAATACCACCTTTTAGTGTATGCATTATTCTTTCTGAACTTTTGCCCAGATTAGGATGTTTTCCAGCACACTCTGGAAGCACCATTTCCAGAGAAAAGAAAAGAAAATTGGTTAAACTTTTGTTGCTTAATGTGTGTGCACATGTGTGTAATTTAAACACACAAACATGTACATTTTGGACGTGTTTGTGTATCCATGTGAGCGCTGTCTGATTAGTTTGTGATCTGGAGCACAGCGCCCCACAGTGGCCCAGCCTGGGACAGGTTTCCTCTCTCCCAGCTTCCACAGCATCTCTGTACTCCTAGCTGCATGTGTGTCCGCTTCAAGGTGGACAGCACATTTACATAAAGGTGCAACCACTTTGCGTCTGTGATAATCAACACTGTTTATCGTTTGATCAGCTATGATTGATGCTCTGTTAATACAAATTTAACTTAGCGTATTTTCCCTGCCAAGGGACCCATGAAGAGGTTCAATTACAGAGCAATCTCATTAATTCGAGAGCTTGTTACTGAGAGAGGACAGCAGGCTTTTTTTAAATTCTGGAATGCAGATGTGTAAGGGACATAATTAGTAGATAAGAGTCCTAATTGGATCCTGCTGTGTGGCTGCAGAGGGTGTAGCCCTTGCTATGTTTTACAAGTTCCACGGTGTGGAAGTACACTTTTTTTATAACCTGCTCACACACATGCACCATCCGTCACACACAAAGTGGGAGGGAGGCCCTTGCATTGTTAGCAAATGATTATCGCTACAGATGTGTGATACCTGACAAAGTTTGTCTCTTGGTTGTGTGACATTAAAGACATTTAAACAGCTGTAAGTACACAGATATCATTTGCATTTGGAATTGTAATTTGCTGAGATCTCTAATTCACCACAAATTTTAGAGCATACTAAAGAGTTTGATAAGCAAAGTAGCAACCCAGTACAAAGTTAAGAGGGCATTTTTTGGGGGGGAGGTGATGACAAGAGTGCAGACTGAAAACATCAGATGGTCGTGTGCCTGCTTCAGAGTACTGTTGTAATGTTTTTATGACACAGGTTCTTTTTCTCTGCCTTGTCTCCCAGGCCATGTAAAAAGTCACTGATGTGGAGGGTTGAGCAAGTCCACAGGGCCCCTTCAGAAGCATATCAAAACACCGACCACTCCCTGGTCCAGCACATAGAGCGTACTTGATTACCCTTATTAGTTGGCTGCGTTATTTAAGCATGCTTTTCTCTCTGTAAGGGGGGACATGTGGAAGACTGTACTGATCAATGTCTGGGTCTCCTATGTGCACATCCCCTCTGTTAGGAGTCAGCTCTGTGTAGCAGACTTAAGGTGCAAGTCCAGAAGTGGCACAGCAATGCTGAGAGGCAGGAGCAGGATGGAGGAGGTGCCAAATGGGTGGGGGAAGGGGGACAGGAGTGGTGCAACCCAGTACTGGGTGGCAGATCTCCCCCAGCTGTGCCCATTTGAGGGGAAAAGCAGCCCAGAGGAAGCTCCATTAGTTCCTGGGCCAGCCCAAGGCCTGAGTGGCTGATAGCAGCAGCCACGGCAGCAGAGCAGAAACACACTCTCCCTCTCCTCCAGCCTCAGTGACAGTCCACACTCCATTACCTCTCTATGAAAAAGGCCTATAGACAATGAACAGACTCTGGAGCACTGATTTATGCTTCATTCACAAAAGTTTTTTTTTCTTGTTCAATGTGAAGTAAGCTTTTGGAAGAGGAGCACTAGAGCTGTGCCTTTGTCTGGCTTCTAGGGTGGCAAAGGCCTTCATAGCCATTTACTGCACATTTTTCTGTTGGGTAAGCTGACTCTGAATAGTGTCAAGCTTGTACTTTGGTCCAAGTATTGTATTATTGAAAAAGCAATCAGCTGACGAAATCTTAACCACACGTCATGTCTACACTACAAGGACAAGTCAGAGTGGAAACTGAAGTTAGAGTATCTGAGTATCTTTGTTCTGTTTTCCACAGTCCAACACCAGTTTAATGATCAAATCTAGTATCTATATATGTGTTAACTGTGAAGCCATTTTTATCATACTATTTTGTCTGAAGATTTGAATTGCTGGAGAACAAAAGTGGTCTGGCACACTTCTATAGAAAAGGATTGTGTTAACATCAAAGTCAGACATGCTCTAAGGCACTCCTCCCCACCCTGAGTGATTCATTCACAGAGTGTTTCTTTAGCCAAAATGAAGCAGAAACGTCTGTATTCTGAAAGATGACACGTTCATTGCTCATTTAGAATAAGGGAGGACAAAAACACAGCAGAAAGGGCCAATCAGGAGCTTAAACTTCAGTTGCTTAATGACCCATATCTCTGCTAATTTCAAACTGTTTATTTCTTACACCCAGGCTGTTGCAGTCCAGCCACTTCCCCCCATTAAAAAAGAATAAGGTCACAGATTTGTGTCAGCTCTGTGGCCTCTCTGTGACATGAACAACTCTTATCTCTCGCTAATCTGTTCACCCCCTCCAGATTGTGTTGCAGAATTTCTGCATGAGACACTAACATCTGAGAAGATGTTTTCTTCATCGTAGATATTATATTTTCAATTCATCTCTTTTAGTCTGAAGTTGATGATTTATTTCTGTTTGTTTAGGAGGAACACTTTAAAAAGCTAACAACGGAAACTGATTAATTGTTTCAGTGTTTTACACGTGTTTCTACATTATGTCCTTATGATAAACATCTCGGTTTTCAAGGGTCAGGTTTTTTAACCTCTGTTCTTGTGTTTCTTTCCAGGGAGATCGCTTTAGCCATCTCTCCCATCATCTTGGTTTTATTTGTCTGTTGCTCCCTTTTTTGTAGTTGATACCACCTAGTTTGGCTTTGTGTCTGTGTGTCTCCATGTTAACTCTGTGTGTGTTTGTTTATGTGTCTCGTAAGTCTTGGCCAAGTAATCTTGGCCTGGTTGCCTGCTGTGCTGCCTGTCTTTCTTGCTTCCATTGACATTCAGACTGAGCAGCTGTGCCTCTTCATGTTTTTCAATTAGACATCACTTCAAACCAGCCTGTTTGGAATTTAAAGGGCTCCTCTCCTTGTTTACACACGCTGGAGACACTGGAGATAAAAATTTCTAGTGTGAGGAATTTTTTTGTTCTGGAAAAATATACATCTATATGAACAATTTTCTTTGACCCGTGTTGCCTGTGTTGGACAACACTTTGATCTTTTAAATAAGACTGAATATGATTACCATTGTGAAGGTGCTCTTTAGTGGTGGGGAAAAAGAAGTGCAGATCATCAGAGGAAGGTTTGACTCATCTCAACAGGTGTTCCCTCTAGGTGCTGGGAAAAGGCTAAGCCTCGAGTAGTGGGACTAAATAACCCAAAAGGTTTGCATTTTTCCAATCACAACAGAGGTGTCATTTACGTCCCCGTCACGAAGCGTGACCTGGACCCAGACTGAGCCCTGAGGAGACACGCTATTGATCCACACAGCCAAGAAAGCCAGCTGCCATTAAAGCCATGACAGTGGAACTGTACGACATCGATCGGCAGCGCTGGGGCCCCACCATATTATTTATAGAGGAGAGCTCCATCCACTACTCTCTTATGTCTGATAATTGATGGCAAGTGGGGCCTTGCTTCCTACCCTGACCCTGACAAACTGAAAGTCAGATGGATTACATCTAACACAATTATGATTGATATTATCAGATTACGGCATGCACGACAAGGCATGCTGGGTGAGCAGAACTGGGGCATGCACTCTTAGAGGATGTCTGGCTTTATTCCTCCAGTGGGAAAAATGGTGAGTCTGTGGTGAAGGTGCGTGTGTGTGTGAACGGAACTGAGTCAGCGCATGTAGAGGTCCCAATGAGGCTAGTGATCCTAGAATATCCAGTATCCTCTTGTCCATGAATTGGATATGAAACACACATGTTACAACCTGTCTGTACTCGCATATTAAATCTTTCACCTGGTGTGAGATGGCCAGGTCTCCTTCAGATGGTGTGAAAATATCCTTCCAGTTGAATTTATTTGACTCAAGTTAATTAATACATTTGCTGAAATTAAAGTTGCTGGATTGCCTCATTGATTTATTTCCACCGCTTTCATATGACTCCCCAAGCAGAATGATTGGATTGAGCTCTTCACATTTTCTTCCACCTCAATACATTAACATTGTTTTATGGTTTTGTGGTTTTCCCTTTTTAAAAAGGACTTCCTCTGTCATGAGACATGTATTTAAATAATTAGGCTAGAAACACTTTTATCTTTAAAATCATTTTCTAATATTTTCCTGATTTCACATGAACGAATTCTGCCCTGATAATATTCTCTTAAACTGTAGTCAAAGTGTGTGAAGGGATCAGTTTTCAACATGCAGGCTCTAAAGTTGACATTTGATTTTGTATGTTTTTATTTACAGTTAAAGTGTTAGAAAGCTTGTCCATGCTCACTCACTTGACTATGAAACCTCTACTGTAGATGAGGCTGGCTGAAAGTGGTGCATTCAGACAGCGTGCAGCACAGGCTCTTCCTGTCCCATCAATGACCAGCATACTGCTCTCAATCCATTTCTTTATATGCTATTATTATGAGGTTTACTTGCATTTTTCCCTCTAATCCAATTACTCTGAATGACTATAATGTGATTTAGACATTGTTTATTATTCAATTACAGGACATATCACTCTCTCTCAAACATGCAACGCTTGCCCTTAAAGTCCCTCTTTATAGCTAAGAAGTTTCTGCATTCTGTGGAGCTCATCGTGATGGGGAATTGAATTAACATGACAGAAGGAGTAGCTCCTTATGAGACTTAAATTGTAACGACAAGCCTGTTAAAATTCATTTTCCACTCTGATTTGATTTAGTGTGATCATCATGACTTCACAGATTTGTCCGTTCTTTATTCATATTTGAGGGAAGAAAAACATAAATCTCACAAATTGGTTCCTGTCTCTTCTTGTTAAAATGATGGAGATTTATGGCTCAACTGCAGCACAAGGTCCTGGACGTTTGCCTCTCCTTGCCAACGTCAGCTTCATAAGTACACCAACAAAAATGTCTCCAATGGTCACAGCAACTGGCCCAGATTAAATTAAATCTGCATCTTTCTCCTGTTAGATTTGTATTAGTTAGAAAAACTAAGATTCTTACTAGATACTGAGGGTGGATGTATAGCACAGTACTGCACAGACTACATGTCTGCATAATATTTTAGAATGAGATATATCATAATGACTTTCAGTAGGTGCTGGTCTCCCACTTTATATATTACGTCTTTAAGGGACTGTGGTAGATTTTAGGGTTCAAATTGGAGAATTACTGTTCACACTTTGAATTTAAGGTATCGTGTATAAAATGAACATCCTTTTTCTGATGGTAAGCTGTAGTACAGTGTGTGCAGCATACAGTATGTGAAGTGTGTACAACACAGTGAGCTGTAAGATCCCTGTAACAGTGTGACAAAGTGAAGGAGGTGACAGGGGGCAGTCTAGCTGGCTGACTCTCCTGTCGGTCTGGCCAAGTGCATTTTAGCACCTGGAGTCCTGGCTAGGTCCCCGCCAAGCACCACATTATAATGAGTTGTTAAGGAGCCCCCAAAAAGGGTGATTCACCTGATGTGAATCACCTTATTGAGAGGTATTGAGTGTCAACAAAACATAAAAAATGTCCCATTCAAAAGCTGGTGTGCATTACACTCCTCCTAATCTCTATCAGCTTAATTTAATGGCCTCCTCTCATTTGTGATATTTGATTTCATTTTTCACTTCAGCAACGAGAGGAGGTGCTGTATGTATGGTCAACATATGGCACATATTAGATTACTCATATATTGTTTTGTTTCGGCAGTATCCGCTTTCTCATCCACTGGCTTCATGCAGCATATGTTCTCTCCCATTACTCATACCACACAAGCTATTGAGGTTTATCTGGTATCTGATACCAGCAGTACATTATATCTCCATAAAGGACCACTAAGCTCTGGGTAATGTTTTTTATTCCCCCCAAAAAATTAACTTTGAACTTGTTGCAATGGGGCCTAGCTGCAAATGCATTTACCTATTGCAAATACCTATTGTTTTGGAGTAACAATGTACATAAACTGATGAAACTGAGCCTTAACATCTGGTCAAACAAGTTACATAATGCAGTTACAAAAAACTATCACTAGCAGCTAGGCATACCAATGCTTAAAGCACAAAATGCTCCAATTATTTTGGGTACAAAACAGTGAATTGTTTCACTTAAAAGAAAAAAAGTGCTACTTTTTTTCTCTCCATATTTTCATTATGTCTAATTTAGGTTTTGGATAAATTGAGCCACCTGAAGTTGTCATTTTGTCTTGAAGATGTTTTATTTATTTATTTTTTTTCCTTTTTGTTTACCTTTTAGAAGCTATTTGAGTAACTGAATAATCAAATAATAATAAGGTAACAGCTACTGTGATTCCTGCATGCTTTTCCTATTAGTCCTAACCTCCGAGGCACATCTGAGACCGATAAGAACGCAATACATTGTGCAGGTGTTTGGTCATGAACCAAAGTGGACCAAATTAGGTTCTGACCTGATAATGAAATCTCATGGCAATCACAATTTCACAAAACAAATCCCTCGTGATAGTTCTAGAAAAATGACTGGCCATCACTAGAGCACAAACACGAATGACAAATCAACAAATCTTTGAAGCCTCTATCAACTTTAATTGATTAGATATTAATAAAAAAAATATATAATGAAAGGAGCCAGCAGCATTTATTTTCTAGTATCGTGTAGGACTAGAACTACCACTATTAGACCTTATGGTATTAAATGCAATGACCTTTTTAAGATTTTGAGTCTGACTGATTTGATAACTATGATCTCAATATAACACAACCAAACCTATATTTAAAAAAATAACAGTAACTTTCTTGGCAGTTCCAGTACAACTCTTATAGCACAGTAAAGCAAAGTGGAGGCAACAGAGTTCTTGAAACACTGGTGTAATACTTTACTAAGGGAGAAAAGTGACATCATCTTGGACACCTCTGGACACTGCAAGCTTCCTGTTTTTGTTTGTTTGTGTAAAACATAAAGGCAGTTTTTCTCACATCTCTAGTTTTGGATCGTTCCTTAGGAACAGGAAATCTATCCTGAGGGCAAACTGTGACACTCCAAAAGCAAGTGGTGACTGCAGAAAAATCCTTGTAAGCATAAATCCTGTCACAGACCTGGTGCAATGATTTATTTATTTTTTATTTATTTTTATTTTTTAAAATCAGGACAAAAACTTAACTTGTCCATTAAAGCCTACACAACAAAGATATGTTTAAATATTTTTGATATATTATCATAAATAAATTATTGTTTTTACAAAAATTAAATATAAAAAAAGATAATATTGCTGAGATAAAGTGTATTCTGTTTCTGCATGTACGGTGTGCCATCCTAAATGAATCATCAATTGTCTCCTGTCTCTGTCATCATCTAAATTGTATTATGAAGTCAAAGCGCAGCACAATATATCTTCAGCACAGCTATTGTGGCAAGTAATTGAACATATCAGTTCACAGAAGCTAATAAGAACTAGTTTTGTAATGTAGGAATTGTACATTGACAAACGGATTGCATTTACTTCTTTCTGCCCTGCTTATTATCAGTAACTTGTAATATAAATATGCAAATCTGCTGCTTGAACTTTACAATCCTCTGTTGAGGCTATTCATCTCCTTTAAAGTGTTCATTTACATGTGGAGAGCCCCCATGCATCAAGCTGTGTCATTTTGAAAGCAAATATTAATCAATTTTGCATTGTGGATTGCCCCGGAGCGGTGTGTAATACATGCAGGGTCTCAGCTGGGATGGATGCATGCAAACAGTTCTCCATTCAAACTTCTGATAATTGTGAAGAGGCTGCACCATTAAGTGCTATCTCTAAGCTTTATCATATTAGGTGCACACATGCTCTGCCATCCCCATCTCTGGGGTCTTTTTAAAATAGCTTTTTTTAACAGATAAAACAGGTTTTAATATAATGCCGATTCCCTTTATCTCACCTACATACATCCAAATACAGCTACTGTATTCAGCCTGTATTTCTCTGACAGATGTTTCTGAGCACTGGAGAAATTTCCTTGTTTTAAAGGTATAGATACAACCCTTCTAAAGGATAATTTCAAAGAATCCTCAGAGCCAGCTGGCATGTTGGCTTATTGGTGATGGCACATGTGTTAACTGACACTGAATCATCCATATTGTCCAGCTAAGACTGGCATTGTCTGTTCAGTTCATAACACCTTGTGCGCCACCTGTGATAATCTTTCAGGCCGAGGTTTGTCTGAGTCATGCAAACTGCTCTGTTTCACCTGACACGGTCTGTTAATGTTGATCCCCGTCAGAACTTATAAATCTCCTTCCACCAGGCCGCAGCATGACTGTTCAGTTTCACGGGAAGCTACATCAGTTTCACTTTAGTGTAATGTATTGGAATAATACTGTGATTTCCTGTACTCAGACTCAAAGCCCATGTAATTTGGTTGTCAGCATCATAATGTTACACTAATGAGCTCTCAGTGTTGTGTCATGTTTTCATATGGCAGGGACTGCTTATATCATCTGCTGGTGATGGTGAGAGACTATCATTGGCCTTGTTACAGAGCTTTATAAGCCACGTTGGATTCACGTCCTGTTTGTCCATCTGCTCACATGCCCTGAGCACCTCTCTTCATGGCTGCCTTTGCAGGAAAATATGAGTCTGTTTTGGGTCTTTCTGTTGTGTCTGCAAAATTCTAAAATGTGGTTATATTCAGATAGACAGCACACCACTAAAATCATATATTTTACAAATGTCCATGTTTTCCAGACAAATTATTTCAAATGTTTTGGGGATCCCTCAGATTTTTTTTTTCTCTAGCAGCAACATGAGATTAATAATTGTGGTTTTGAGTGAAATGGATCAACTATCAAACAGACTGCCACTAGGTTTAGTACATACGCTCCATATTCCACAATTATCAATTACACTATAGTTTATAATTAAATATCTGAACATGTAATATACCTGAGAGCAACATGTTGGGATCCAAAAGTTTTCCTTCAAAGTAGTCAAAAGACTGCACAGTGAGAAGGGGAAGACAGAAAGATTGCCAAGTAATCTTCTGCACAGTACTGTATATGTGCAAAATGGCATGCCAGTGGAAATCATAAGCACAGTTGCATGGCGTCTTTGACTAGTGCTATACATCACATTTTTTGGTTATGGTCTGGCTTTGCTAAACAGCTTTGTTCTACCATCATACCGAGTAATACCGCACCAAGTAATACCAGTCTGCTGACTTTTTGCAGGCCATGTAATAAACCTTACCAGGCAATTTGACAGGCTGCAACGACAATCCTGATAAAGCCAAGCTAGCAACTAAGTAAAAACCGAGCATACAGCAAATACAGCAGCCTGCCCCCATTTCCCTAAGGGCTCCCTCCTACTCAATAGTGTCAGACACGGCAGACAAACGATGATAAAGTGATCCTCTCATGACTTTGACAGGCCCGACAGACAGCAGCAGGGTTGGCCCACGCAATAACGCCAGTCAGCCATGCTCAAAGAAGAGCAATGAGACACGCATTTCATCTGCAACAGAGCAGTCAAAGTGAACACCTACGCTCACAATCATGTCCCTAATTATTGCCAACCACTTGTTAATAAATAAAGAATATTGCTGCTATCAGAACATAAGGGTCATTTTTTTTAATAAAGTGTACAAACATGTTGGTTTATTGATTATATTCCCACTAAGACTTGGAAAAATACATTAATGTTATGATGAAAGTCTTTATTGGCCAAGATTTCAGTTCTGTAAACACAAGGCATGGTAAATACTTTTGTTTGCTTTTTTTTGTTTTTTGTCTATTTAGTTGTTTCAGTTTTCTATTGCTCTGAAACTTTTCCTCCCCACAGAGACCTGTAATGACAGAAACAAGAAACACTGCAAGTTAAAACAAAAAGCAAAAAAAACCCAAAACAAAACAAAACAACAAAAAAAAAGCAATTAAAAAAAACTTAAGAGTGGATTTTTTTTAACAACCTGTCTGTCTGTATGGGTTAAATTCTGGAATAAATAAGGTTTGACTGCCTTTTTTCACTTCAGCCTAAATATGAGCAGACATTTAAAGATGATTTGGCTGTGGTGTCATTTCTTGGGAATTAATATGAATATGAATATGAGAGGCAAATAATTCAATTCTTTTAAATGTTATCAGGCCATTTTAGACTTAAGTTTCATGTTTGCTGTTCATTCACTCTTGTTTTCATGCACTAGTACTTGGTTAGAGTTAGGAATCAGAGTTGGTTTGGGTTAAAATATACAATTTCACAATGTTTACCGATGTTACACAGCTTACCAGAGTTACAGTGGAGATTTTACATGCACAGTTTTGCATTTCTGCTAGGCCTCTCCTATACGGTCTGAGTTGATTTGTGTTTATTACTGATCATCTCTACAAACAGATACCTCTATATGAATATGCAGAATCTGTAGGCAAGGGACAGGATTTTTGGCACAGGAAGCTTTCTGGTTTCTGTTTGTCATCCACCTTTAGTTCGGGTTCTATTGACCAATCAGATTTAAGCAGACTTTGCAGGTAAACAGTCCGTTTGGAGACCAGAAGAGGGATTGCTTTGATAACCACTGACCTCGATCATGATTTGGCTTTTTTTTTTTTTTTTTTTTTATGTTTTTT
>VUQI01040343.1:17765-33174 GCA_015106735.1 Paratilapia polleni | reverse complement strand
CCCTGACAAGCTGCTTGGCATGCTGTAATTTGACTAATTACACTGGATTAGACCATATTAATGCAAGCTGTTTTCTCCAGGGTCACTGACCCACCCAGTGTGTCTCTTGCTAGCTTTCCTCAATTCAGCATAAACAAAAGTATCTCACGAAAAAGAAATAGATTTTTTTAATAAGCTTTGAACATGTATCAATTTAACTGATGTTATTTTTATAATGGAAGAGACTGTTACAAAGCATCCACAGCACAGAAGCTGTGAGATGCAGACTGCACTTTCCTGGGGCACATCATCACAAGATTCTTTGATAACAAACCAAATCTTTCGCCTGCTTTGTTTCTCTGCATGGGAAATACAAAAAGAGACTTTTTTTTTAAGAATCTCAGAGAGGTACCACAGTTCATAAAATTTTTTTTTTTTTTTTTTTTACACAACCAGATGGAGGTAGAGGTACTAAGGAGGGTCTCCATATGCTGACAACAACAGGGAAAATGTAACTTTGAATTTTGTAATTTTGACTTTCATTTATGAAAAATATCAGGATGAAATGTGAGTAATGAGATGCTGTGAGGTTTGGTTGCACAAATGTCTTCCTGGGGAAATGGTGTGTTGAAATCTATAGGAAATAAAAGACACATTATTTGATCTGGAAATAATACTCAGAAAACCAGAAAGAATACTTAATTGTATTAATGTAATAAAAAGAATGAGGGGAAAGCCATCTTATTTGCATTTGTAAAAATCCAAAAAGAAAGGGGGGAAATGAGCCATAGAATATGTGTGTTTTAATACAAGTGCTCTCCCAATTGTACCAAATCAATTTGAATTTCACACAATAGAGAGGCAGCTTCAGTGTTTGTATGTGTTCCTCTGCCTTGAACACGGTGTAATAATAGTCTTAAACCACACGTTATAAAGACAGAATACCAAAGAGGCTTACAGCCTTAGTTTCATGAAACATTTAGGTAAAAGTTCCAAAGGCTGAGGATGATGAAAGAAGGTAAGCTTGAAAATGGGCTTCTGGGATCCACAGCCCTTATTGTACAGAAGTCACATCAAATTAATGCTGAGGGCCATTTGCAGCCTTTCTTCTCCTGAGCTTTTCAGAACGGATTAAGCTATGAAAACTCAGAAATTACTAAAGCACCTATTAGGCATTAAGCTCACCCTTTCTTCTCTTTCCCTTTGAAAGTCATTGAATGTGCTTCACTTCACTTGTACCACAATTCACAAGTTGTTTGCATACTTGAAAGAATGGCAATTTGATGAAATGTGTCCTGTGAAATGTATATTTTACACTTGCTTCTTATAATTTCTTAACAGAAGAAAATCTTCTCTTATATACACATTTGCCCTTGTTTTAACCCAGTTAATTATTATTTTACAAATCTGCATATTATACAAATCCATGCTGGAGTTTCACATAGCAGTATAATCATTTTGCTGATAGTTTTGGAGTGTTTTCACATGGGTGGAGAGCTACTACTGCTGGGTTTCTCCCAGGCTTTCTGCACCCTTCTTTGCTCTCTGAATGCTTCTTCAAAGAAGCGCAGGGAGTGCATGAATTGTAATTATGGCTCCTAAAAGGATTCAAGAGCAACCAAACGATGGCACTTGAGAAACAGGTCGTGTGGAGTTAAACGGCTGTCAGACACTCAAAGCACACCAGCATGTGAACAAACCCACAAAGGCTGGACAAGTCCACTTTTAGGGCCCTCCTGCCCACATTCTCTCTCACAGACAGAGATTAAAGATCAACTAAGACCCTTTTAAAGACCCGTATAGCTTTTCTGCATCTTCACTCACATTCCAGTTTTCAAGAAGAGTTGCAGCTTTCCAAGTATGAAAAGTAAACTTGAAAGTAAGTAATAAAAATAGCAACAACTAGTTAAAGAGCTGCTTAGGTTTGGCTCAAAGATGTTTAATCAGTGAAAACATTAGAGACAGACTGTTCTATAACAAAGAAATAAATCCTCTTGAAATTCTTCAAGATAAATGAAACAGCACCAGTGCAGCATGTGAGAGGGAGAAGCAGACATGTGTGAGAGATCAGGTAATTGGTACCACCTGAGAAACCACTGTGACCACAGTGTCAGATTATCCGACAATCTTGCCTTCACAATCAGGGAAAATATCATCTGTGCTCACCAAACAGTTTCAATGACTCACCAGGGCACAAGACCCCTCGCTACACATTAAAGCGACCAACCTTCAGTCAGGACCTTCAGGAACTTCAGCCCCAACCTACTCCCCAAAAGCACCCTCAAAGAAACCAACCTGCAGCGTGAAGTCCCTATGCATGACCCTTATTAAACTCCTAATTGGATTGAGAGCCACTAAGAAAAAAAATTCAACATTGTTCATTCAGCTGAGATTTTCTTTAACATTCCTTCCAGTAGTTTGCCCCTTCAACAATAACATTCAAACTCATGTCACTGAAACCCTTTTTTTTTTCTTTTCAAAACACCACCAGATTTTTTAAAATGGGAGTATAGGCAAAACCTTTTTCACCTTTTCTTTTAAGACAGAGCACTATTTGATTTTCACAGGGTGCAACTGACAGGCTGAAACAAAGCTCAGCGATGCCCATTGTAAAGCCTTTCACTGTTGTAATGGTTTTAAAATGGCTACAAGCAGGGCCCTATTCACTGGTGACCAGGCTGCTCCACTCTCATCTTCATATCCAAGACAAACTGTGCACTAAGCGGGAACTCTGGAGTCAGCTGATGAGTGAATGAGGGACAGAGTTTACTTATAACTGCAGTCCCAGGCTATCAGTGCCTATAGAAGTTTCCTCCACATTTACACTAATTATAGAGAATAAATAGTTTCATAACAACAACATCAATCAAGTTCATTATGAAAAACAGCGTAATGACAATAATTACAATAATATCTCATTAAGAAAAAGAATAAGAGACAGGGGAGAATTAATAGCAGACAGGTGTACAACACACCGCAATTATGGAACCTGAAATTAGTTCATTGCCTCGAGGCAAACACAAGAGAAAGGGAAGGTTGTATGTGAGGGAGTGTGCCTGTGTGTGTGTGTGTGTGTGTGTTAGGTGGTGGGGGGCTGGTTTTAGGGCTGGGAGTAGGACTGATAGAGGGAGGCTCACTGACAAAAAAAGGAATTGCAAATAAGCAAACAAAAATGTCTTAAATGTGTAAATTAGAGAGAAAAATAAGAGGGAAAAGCAGCTTTTCCCTGCAGACTGGTTCCTCAGATGAGAAAGGAGCAGCGAAACGTGATCAAGGGGAGCCGTGGAGCGGTGCGGCAGGCGTCAAGATGAGCACTCAGCCAGCGAGTGGCAGCTTCTCCTTTTCCAGTCAATCATTCATTACAGAGCCAAGTGCTGTGGAGGAGTGCCTCCTCTTTTTGACCTATCATATTACTGCCTCTGTAAACTCCTAATCCCCCCCTTCGTTAGATGGTGTCAACAGCCGACATGCTCACTCCCTGCCGCTGCACTCCCTGCTCAGACACCTCCCAAGCCCTGCCAAGACCACAGAATTGACACTCTAATAAAATCGTTTGAAATTTAACGAGGTAGAACGGCATAACTTTATCCTTCTTTTTGGTACTTTCACCCACCTTTTTGACTTGATGTTTTTTTTATATACCATTAGAAAGATGCACAGAAAATTCAATGGCTAATTAGTTAACTTTTAAGTTTTGTTTCACCATAAATACTAGGCTCAGTTAACAGTAAGCAACCTTAAAAAAAAAGTCCTGACTTTAGGTCTTCAATCTTTCATTGGCTGGTCTGAGAGGCCAGTCATTTTTTTTTTCTATTTTGCCTTGGGGCTGTTTCTGAGCAGGTGAAAGCCTGGAGGCAGGAACCTGCACATCAGCACTTCTTCGTCCATCATGACTCTTTCATGGAGACCCCATCTCCTGAGCTTCTCTAATGGAGCCCAGTGAGATGACTACTATAATGAGTCCAACAGATGAAAGCCCAGCAGGACAAAGCAACATTCAGATACATCTTCAAATACACACTGGGGCACAAATCTGGGACTCTCTGTGTGAATTTTGTCATTAAAGTAAACAAACAAAAAAAAAAATAAAAATAAAAAATCTGATGCAGGGTGGAGAACAGGAAACCAGATGAAACATTTGTGTTTTGGCAAAGCTCCAAAGATATTTTTTTCTAGCAATTAATGAAGTCATGCTGATCACAAACAACAGAAAACAATCAAGTTCATTACAGGCATGTCCAAACATATCACAGCTGTCCTTCACTCACATGCATTAGCACACTGACCCCCCCTTCAAAAACACAAACACATGCACACAGACACACAGATCCAAGTGTGTATGGGTTTAGGTAGGGTCCCAATTTAAGCTGACAGATACCAGATAGCAGATACTCAAGGAAATGACAGCACAGATTTAGGATGGTTCTGAGTTTAGCTGAATGTGACAGTGCCACAACAAAACTATTAAACATGAGTGAAAGCCAGTAACGTTAATATTCCCTATTTCCTAATGACATGTAGCACATAAGCCTTTGTAGTCAGTCAGGATCTTAAAATATCATACCTTATTGGG
Organism: Paratilapia polleni; assembly: GCA_015106735.1. Lineage (NCBI taxonomy): Eukaryota > Metazoa > Chordata > Actinopteri > Cichliformes > Cichlidae > Paratilapia > Paratilapia polleni. Next base: position 28,622 of record VUQI01040343.1, on the reverse strand, counting down.
AATATATATGTAAATTGGTGAGATAAACTTTGTCACACCTACCACAGAACATGGTTTAAAGGATGTTAATTACCGTATAAAATAAGCAATTGGCATCCTGCCCCATATGTCCCACTTTTTGGGTGAGGAAGATGGAAATGAGGTGGGGCAGATTTGATTGTGACATGCTCTCCGTCTGTGCTCCACAATGTGTGGCTTTGCCAGTAACAGGCTAATATTCAGCAGAGCTCACCACCACCAGAACTAATGAAAGTAGACAAAATGTCTCTGCTGCCATCTTTGTCTAGCATCCGCTCAGGGTGAACCTCCCTCTTTCCCTCCTCTCCTTTTCACCTCCCCTCTTTCCCCTTGCTCTTGAAGGGAGGGTGACAGCAGCATAAAATGGTGGCGAGCAAATGTGCCTTCCATGTGGCAGCAGTGGTGGGGGTGACAGGCCAGGCTGAGGCCAGTGCTATCAGCAGTGCATGGCTGTTGCTTTGAACAAGCTGGATGGTCGCCATGGAGGATCAGGACAGAGCTCATGAAACGCCACAAACAACGCCACAAACAACGCCACAAACAAAAGCATCTCAATATCAAATCCTGAAAAAGACCAACCGCCCCTGAGAGAAAACTGCTAGCTCTTTGATAAATGGAAACTTCACTGTTTATTGATGCTTATTAATAACTGAATGCAAATCACACAGAGCAGTAATTCATTTGAAAGTCTTTTACAGTAAACTATATAGTATATATATATATATATATATATATATATATATATATATTAACCAACATGCTTCTATATTATGTCTAAATAACAAATATAAAACCATAAAAGGATACCATAATGTTATACAAACTGAAAAATCCCATCACACACACACACACATATAAATATATATATATGTGTGTGTGTGTGTGTGTGTGTGTGTACTTGGTTTGAGCTTACATTTAATATATGAAATATTTTTAAATATCACTTCAAGAACATACATACATAAAACTACTGAACAAAGCAAACTCACTTCATCCAGCAATTAGTGGTCGAGTCTTTCAGGGGGTTGTTATTTAACCCAGAGTTCTGAGGATGATGAAGCAAGGGCATAAATCACAGAGTGAAACAAGGCAGACTCCCCGATTCATTAATGGAAATGATCTGTCAATATGCTGGAGTCAATTCACACGTGTCAGCTGGGCTCAGCACACAATGGCCCAGCCAACTTATGAACTCTCTGCACCACTCCAACGAGTCCATAAAACAACTGGCAACGCCGCTGGGGAGCACCCCGAGACACCACCCTCTTGCACAGACCACCAGATGACACAGATGGGGCGAAACCAAACAAAGACGAGACTCCCTTTGTACAAAGACGGAGCCCTTTCAAAAGCCATTCATGCAACAAATTGGGGAAATCTGGCCATGCAGCACTCTGGGTTTGCTCTTTTATTAGCATGAACCTTACGTCACAGTAAGTGAAATCAGATTTATGGCTCTCTGCTACAAAAGTGGTTAAAATTAAGCACACTTTTAAAGAAAAAATAAAATAAAACTACGTTAACCAATAACAGTTTAGCTATGTTATCCAGGAACAACTTGTTCTACTGTAAATGAACCACAGAGTAACAAGCCAATTCACTTTTTATTACACTTTGCTGCATTGCACTACAATGACCAAAGCCTGAGCTAAAGAAACGTTAAGGAGGAAAACTACACAAGGACAATGCTGATCCTTGCTTTCATGTCTTCTCCTCTAGAGCTGATGGATTATTTGGCTAAATATAGAGCTAAATTTTCCAACATGACAAATTTTTAATGTCTTGACAAGCTAGTAACCAAATGAAACTTCCGTCTCTATGTGTTGTTCACTGCGTCAGATAGAGGAGCAGATATCAATGATTCTTCATAGTCACAGGGACTAATACCTATTAATAACACCCATACACAAGGTACTGTAGGGGTAACTTTAAACAGCTTCAAGCCTTAGTACTTTCAAAGCCAGCCCATCAGTTATGGAGGTTTATTTCCATGTAGGTCATTAAGTATGAGCACACAAGCTTTCTCTTGTTAGTCCCTCTGCATTTTTCTTTTCTTGTTCTTTCTCAGCTGCACGCTGGTGCTGCTGCAGCAATCTGCATAGAGAGACATTTGTCATCATTAGCCCTGCTCTGACAGTTGGCACCCGGCACCTCAGATCTCTAAGACTGGCAATTATGAACCCTTCATCCCTTATTTAGGCAACATCACCTAATTTCATCACAGGCCTCACCAACAGCGTTTGATTACCAACACCCCCAAACCTACAATATGCCCTCAATTCTTCCATTTCCTTTGTTTTGTGCTTCAGTATACTCCTACTCCTAGATCACATGACATGTGGGAGAGAGTCGTGTTCATTCAATCTGAGATTTGAAATTACTTATCAGACACAAGGGCTGTAGAGAGGCCTGTATATGAGCATCATGGGGTCAGTGGGCCGATGATTACAGCGCCCACTTTTAGATGGTAGACATCTTGCAGACATTAAGATTAATCACAGTGCTGTTGCTGAATGGCTGCCTTTAAGCACAAACAAGGTGGAAATCAACAATAAAACAAAAATAAACCAACTAAAACAAAAACAAAAATAACTGCATACTAACAAATAAACCGTTCGTGTCTTTAAGACCTAAACAAATCCAATTTCTAGAAATCAACAATCAGAACTCATGGAGAATAAAGTAATAAAAAACAGCTGCTCCATTTTCCAAAACAACAAAATACCATGCAAAACTGTGTGCTGATAAAATGAATGGAAAGCACTGTAGCAGCACTGTCACTGCATCCAGCCAACTGCACAAAATGTGCAGGAAAAGATGCACTGAGCACTATGTAAGACTGCATTTCCCTTTTCGTAACAAAAAACAGGCATTTCTCTGGATTGTTACTTTGACAAACAAAACTGAACTGTGTATATGCTAAATTCATGCAAATACATGCATGTAATTTATCACCAAGGCTGACAAGCGTACCATATTGCAGAGGGGAGGGGTGAAGGGCCAAATGAAGCTGAGACAATCAATTAAGTTTTATAATTTACACTTTTCTTCACAAATGTCCCATTAAACCAATATATTTGGTTATTTCTCCGTGCTGCAGTTTACTGTGAATGGTGCCTGTTGAGGTTACCGCTAGAGGGTCTCTGAGTACCCTCTGGCCATGTGGTCCAGCTTCCTGACTTATCCAAATGAGGCTGCTAATACACAGCGGAGAATAAAACAAATGAATGGACACAATCCAAAGGGGGTCCACAGTGAAGCTCCAGGCCCAAAAATTAACTGGCCCCCTACAGAGACACCATATTGCGTGGAATAATAATGTTTCATTATTAAAAATCCCGATGACAATTTCATTTTGTGACAAACAAAATTACAGAAAATGTGTCAAAGTGAGTGACCATCCCATGAGTATATTATTTCTCACAGTTTGAGATCTAGTGATGTCACATCTCCAAAGTGTCACTGCTTTTAATCTGATTTATACAAACAGATGTCATCCCACTAAGTCCACTTTGACTAATCTGCACATTAACTCGGGAGCTAGCTAGTTAAATTCCCTTTGTGTGGGATATTGCTTGAGAGAGTCTTTTTCAAGACTAAAAACCTCAGAAACTTAATGAAATAGCATGTGTCAGACCTTAGTTGTGTAACTAGGTTTTTAATAAAATTACAATGTTAGAGGATTGCTGGCCACAAAAGTCTTGATCCAGTGTGTGGATCTTGTTGTGAGGGAATACAACAATATATACATATATACAACTTATGTATATATGTATATATGATACTTTAAAACCATATTGTCTATACAATATAGATAAGGTTGTAGAGGACTGTGGATCTTATAGAGCACTGATTATTATTTTCCCAATTAAAACTCTTTTCAAAACATATTTTTTAATGCATGATGCTGTATAGCGTTTTTTATACACGATAAAGAAATAATAATGTTTTTACACATGTGTGTTTATTAAAAATATATATATGGCAGTGTAAAGCACTGAGGATAAAACACTAAATATCATACTATTAACAATTCTGGCGTCAGTTGGTAGAATATAACTTCGAGTCACTCAAAGCGCCACTCATCTCATCAAAGGCCAATTATGCCATCAGACAAGTACCATTGAACTTATGCCCATCCATGTTAATACAATGATCGGTCTTGCTAGAAGAAAGGAAAAAGAAAAATGGAGAAAAAATGAATAAGTGTAGAGGCATGCTCTTTGAAAACAAAGAGGCCTTCAAAACAGGGTCACATGCTTGTGCAAAATTAGGGGAAGTAGAAGTCATTGTATTGATTTACACAATCATGCATGCATTTCGCTGGGTCAGAAATAGGCCTGTGCTGGAATCACAACCTCATATATCACACTGGAGGGCCTTCAATAGCCTAGCGGGATGGTGAATGAAGCAACAAAGATTGCAATGTTGTAATGGTAAAGATATGGGTAAAGAGATTGGATTGTCTTAGGCTAGACCTGACAACTGCTGGAGTCATGGGACTGCAGAGCAGGTTGAGTTACTGTGAGATCTGTGCAACCACATGCTTTAGATTAAGAGGTGATAATCTCAATGAAATCCCCCCCCCGTTCTATCACGCATAGGGATGGCCAAAGACTGGAGTACAAACTCGAGAGGTGCAACTGGATTCTGAGGTATCTGACTTGGAGCAAGATAGCCTGGAAAGCGAGCCTAGTCTGGTTTCAATAAAAAACAAGTACCTGCTGAGCCACAGACAGTGGGAGAGAGTGAGGGAAAGGACTATCAAAGCCTGAGAGGGGAAGACTTTTAGCTACCTCTCACTACATGAAAACCTTCTATAATGTCCTCCATTACCACCAGAAATATGTCAATAAGACTAAAACATTTAAGTTATAAAATGTAATCACAGATAAATGTGACAAAAACTACAATAAAATATACCATTAATGTTATTATTTACTGTTATACTATTTTACCACAATTGGATTTAAAGAAAATAAATAAATAAAAAGAGATGCTATCCATATCTGTAATTTCTGCTTAGTAACAGTGTGAAATTATCACCAGGGTTTACCAAGCAGCTACTGGCAGTGTGTTCGTGACAGGCTGTGATGATAATGGGAGTCACCTATCTATCAAGGTCCTTCCCGCGCACACGCCACCTCCTCCTCAGCCGCATCCATGTAGTTAGAGCTGGAGCTGACGAGCAGCGGTTTGCCCTCATAATGTCTGATTGTGTGCAGTTCAGACTAGAGCGGAGATGAGTGTAAATGACTTTTTGTTGCTTATCTGATCCGTGCAGCATCATCTTTTTGAAGTCTTCTTCAAAGCATGCACTGTATTGTGAGATGGAGTGCCAGTGCAATGATGAGAGCCAGAGAGGGTTTAGTGCAGATGTAAGCTCACTTTATTGAGACTCATGGCACTGTCTATAAAATGCACATACGTGTGCATTTTAATGGTTAGAATTATTTTGTTTTTACTTACTTTTCTTTTTAATTTTCAAAATAATGAAACTGTGTATTTTTTGCAATTACTTTTTTCTGCTGGTATTACTATGTTGTTGAATAAAATACATATATTTAAGAATGCAGTCTGCCAATGTATAATATTTTCTTTATTTGAATAATTATTTCCATTACTTACAACACACAATAATAATTTCAATAATCTTCAATATCAGAAGTACTTTCAGAGAAAACTAATAGTGTACAGAGCAAAATACTTACTCTTTTACACATTCCTCTTTCACTGAAACTGAAAGCAAAATTTGTCAGTATTGTTTGGTAAATATGATAAAACATTTTTTTATTTAGGAAAATTGTGAGAAGCAAATATTTGTTAGGAATACAGCTGTTGTGGTTTTCTTACAAAATGCGTTTATTAAAATACAAAAAAACCAAAAAAAAAACAACAAAATGCAAACATATTACAAAAAAAAAGAAAAATCATTAACAGACGAGCTGAATTTTTAAAGCTGAGATACAAACTTACTCAAATCAATGATAACTAATTGCTCAAATGAAATGTCAAAACTATATAAAAAAAATAGCGTGAAAACATTTCAATCTTTCAGAAATTAAACCGGTAACTCAACGCTGTTCACTGTATTAGCCTGACCCTGAAAGATCTAATTAATATGACTTGAAAAATAAAAATTAAAAAAAAAAAGGATGCAAAGAAAAAACTATCAATATATATTTATATATTGCTGTCTCCATTTCTCTATTTCTGATTTTTCTCCTTTGACCTTTGAAAGAAATTCGATCTGGTGCGCTTAAAGAAAAAGAACCATTTAAATAATATTAAAAACTGACCTGTTTTGTCACACGAATACATGAATACCAAACAATTCTAAACCCACCTACTGTTTCAAATATGATTCAACAGAGCGCACTAAAAAACAGAAGATAAAGTCCAAGAAAAAAAAAGACACGTTGCGCTGTGGAAATTCAGTTTTTTTCTTCTTCTCTCCAAATGCGTAGGTGTACTTCCGCTCCTCGATATACTACTAGTACCTGTACTTTTTACTTGTATATAACACCCGGGGATGAATTTGTTTTCGATAAACTGCGGTGACGCATCGGACAGCGATTGGACATCTTGGTTTCAACTCCTCCCTTATAATAAAGTGTGTGTGTGCGTGTGTGTGTTCCCGTTGTAAAACACAGCAACACCGGGCGTCTGCGTCAAGAGGACACACTCCACTCTGCGCAATTACGCGGACTCTTAACCGGCACAGTGATCAGACAAAAACGAAAAAGGCATTTCTACTGAACAAGGCTGAAATGGACTTGTAATCACGCCACACTGATAAATTCGAGGACTTGCTTTGAGCACTTTAATGCAGTTTACGGCACACCAGCTGTCAATGTTATGAGTTTTATGCGTGTGCTCTGAGCACAGCTTAGTTGTTTTATAAAGAGACTTTTTTTCTTTTTAGATAGCTTTCTTTCTTCTCTAAAATTGGCTCCCGTACAAACAGCCGCGTTGGATCCCTCGGCTTACTGCGAGACTCCGGTGTATAACCCGGATCTCTGCCCTAATATGATAGCCGCCCAGGCAAAGTTGGTGTATCACCTCAACAAATACTACAACGAGAAATGTCAGTCTCGGAAAGCAGCCATCGCCAAGACCATCCGAGAGGTGTGCAAGGTGGTTTCGGATGTCCTGAAGGAGGTGGAGGTGCAGGAGCCCCGCTTCATCAGCTCTCTCAGCGAGATGGATAATCGTTTCGAGGGACTGGAGGTCATTTCGCCCACCGAATTCGAGGTTGTACTCTATCTGAATCAGATGGGAGTATTCAACTTTGTGGACGACGGGTCCATTCCCGGCTGCGCCGTCCTCAAGCTCAGCGACGGCCGCAAGAGAAGCATGTCTCTGTGGGTTGAATTCATCACAGCCTCCGGTTACCTCTCTGCGCGCAAAATCCGGTCGAGATTTCAGACACTAGTGGCGCAGGCAGTAGACAAATGCAGCTACAGAGATGTTGTCAAAATGGTCGCTGACACAAGTGAAGTGAAGCTACGCATTAGAGACAGATATGTGGTGCAAATCACGCCGGCTTTCAAGTGCACTGGCATCTGGCCACGGAGCGCTGCGCACTGGCCCCTGCCTCACATCCCCTGGCCGGGACCTAACAGGGTGGCAGAAGTCAAAGCGGAAGGTTTCAATCTTTTATCCAAAGAGTGCTACTCTCTGAACGGCAAGCAGAGCTCAGCAGAGAGCGACGCCTGGGTCTTGCAGTTCGCCGAGGCCGAGAACCGACTCCTCCTGGGTGGATGCAGGAAGAAATGCTTGTCCGTCCTCAAAGCGTTGCGAGACCGTCACCTCGAACTGCCCGGACAACCTCTGAACAACTACCACATGAAAACGTTGGTTTCCTACGAGTGTGAGAAACATCCAAGGGAGTCGGACTGGGATGAGAACTGCCTCGGTGATCGCCTAAACGGGATACTATTGCAACTTATTTCGTGTTTGCAGTGCAGAAGGTGCCCTCATTATTTCCTGCCAAATTTAGACCTGTTTCAAGGAAAACCTCACTCTGCTCTAGAGAACGCAGCCAAACAGACTTGGCGACTGGCGAGAGAAATACTGACCAACCCCAAAAGCTTGGAGAAACTCTGAGGTAAAAATATATTAGTTCACCTCGTCTTAAAAAAATGTGTTAAAGAGGCCTAATGAGCTCAAAAACGGACAGAAAATATTACCAAACAATTTGCAAGTCTTGTGAAATGTGACTGTCCTCTGTTGTTATGTTTTGGCCTAGCCTGTTTCAAGGTGATTTTTTTTTCTAAATAACAGTTTAGCTTGTCACTATCCCCGTGCACCTTTTGAAGGTGTCAATACTTAAAATAAAATTATTGGCTAATCCAGGAGGCCACCTCACAAGTGGCTTCTTTCCTCTCCGTGTCACACGGTTGCCTAAATCCTGCATTTCCTTAAAATGCTTTAAAATAAAGCCCCGTGAAAAACTTTGGAAAAATAAAACACATCTGTACATTTTATACTGTAAATACATTCATAGATTGTGATTCGAGTGGTCTGAAATTGTGAATGTTGTTCTGTGACACGTAAATAGGATCCACCTGTTTAAATCTACTTCTGAACTTTTTTTTTCTTTATCTGGTAGAAACGTTTTTTAATTTATACTTGCATCAGTGGTAGTCTGATTCACCTGTTTCAATGGACATTTTCTAATTTTTAAAAGTTTACATTTTGATGGTAGGCGTACGACATTTTGTTACATTGAAAACATTCCATCAGTTTACTTGAATTATTATTTAAAGTACGAACATTTAAGTTGTTTTTCTCTACCGTGCTTAGGCCTACATGATAAAAAAGAAAATGATAACATATATATAGTATAAATATATATTACAGTTTAATTGGAAAAATGCACTTGAAATACACTGGATTATAACATCTGTGATCTGTTTTTTTATTTCTGTCTTTGATCTAATTTAAAGAGCTAATAAAAGGAGCTGTTTATATTTGTGTCCCATTATGATTTTATTAAATGTGTATTTGCAATAGTGAAGTAGGCCTAATGCGATGAAATAATTATATAAAATGAACTTTTAATTTGTGGGGTCTCATGCTCTCATAGGTATTGCACATTTGAAACTTTGCAAAATAGAAAAGGGGAAATTTAAAAAAAGAAAGAGTCGTTTTCATATTCAAAATTTTAAACTGATCTGCAACCCTGCAAAAAAAAAAAGAAAAGAAAAGAAAAGAAAAAGAAAAATCTCCTGCAATGAACTCTCGCAATTTTATAATATTATTTGGATAACCAGCTCACTTGACAACTTGGTAATTACCTGTTATTACGCTTTACTGAGCACGCAGGAATAGGAGCCACATTAAAAATGCTACAATAAATTGAAGAAAGTGTGACTTTAAAACAAATATTTGAGCAATAAACTATTTTAAAGAACAACAAAAAAAGATAGAGCATGTGCGGAGGAGCAGTGGACTTTTTTTTTTTTTAGAGAGAACACGCAAACCCCTATGTTTCCATTTTATATCTCCAAATGTGTACTGAAATAAAAAGTAAATGTTTAACACCTGACAGACGGCTGCAATGGAGAAAAAAGAAAAAGAAAAAAAAGTACTGAGAAACATGTCTGGAAACCAACTGCCCGCTTTAAACTTGAGCCGCACACTTGCTTGCAGGTTACTTACCTTTGAGTCGACCTTTTTGAAGGCAGGGTCATCCTCGTCCACCTCAAAGTAGATTTCAGTGGTGGTGATGGACAGAGTCCCCCGAGCCACCAGGACAGGGGCAACAAGCTGGGCCGGGCTGCTCAGGACCACTGGGCCTGCAGAGTGCAGAGGGGACCGCCATATGCTGAATAAGTAGCGTGCAAAAAGATGATTTTTTTTTTATTATTTTAAATCAAGCGAGGCTAAGTTTAATTCTGTTAAACTGCTCCGTGCAATTACAGGGGGGACCATCAGCCTGTTTGCATCAAATCCCAGACTACTACGTGGTAACACAATCTGTGGCTATAAATATTAATGCTTTTTGATTTATTTCCAAATCTTACAAAAATAACATTTTCTTTTTCACTGTAATAGTTTTATTTATCACACTAATGTACACTAAGTGTATCGATGGTAGGCTTTTTGAAGGCCTGTTTTTGGTAGTGTACATGCGTATATGCGAAAAATACATTGAATTCATCGGGGTTAAAGGGATTTAATTAAGACTAATTACGATAAATTTCAATATCCGGATACACTGATACCGAGAACCAAAATGTTTTTACAATCCAATCGGGGAAAAAAGGGTTTCCATTAACGTAAATTAAAACAAACAAACAAAACCCCGCTCTTATTATTAAAATATGAATTTACAAAATTGTTATTTAAGACTGTTTTAAAAGGGAAAAGCCAAGAGGCGAATTCGGAAAAATAAAAAAACAGAAATGAAGGAAAATAATATCACCTGTACTAATGTTATAATAACAAAGCTCGTTTTCAATTTCAAATAGTCATTGAGAGTGTTAAGGTGGGTTTGTGGCCCTGGTCAGCTGATAGTGATCACATCTTTATTTCAGTCTCCTCCCTCCCTCTCCTCCTATGCCTCATCCTCCATGTTCTCAGATCAGTGTCGCTGTGGAGTACCGTTACAGTGATTTGTCTGCTCTCAAACGAAAGCTCTCGAAATCAGGATATTTATCGATCCCCTAAACTCCAAAGAGCCACTTTAATGTCTCATCAATCTTAATCTGCGTTCCTCGGCCAATTATGGCCGATAGTGTTACAGGAATACAAGTGGATTTCGGTCTCAACTCCCAGAGCGCCCCTTCATCGCTCTTGCAGGCTGCACAGTTAAACCGCCCTCCCTGATTT